>APFE031067415.1:7462-124436 GCA_000404065.3 Pinus taeda | reverse complement strand
GAAGGCATGTTCAGGCATCTTTGTCTCTGGCTACAACTCTGAAACTGGTGTGGCAGGTTGTGGCTCAGGCTCGCTTGATGTGGCTTTGAAGCTTGTAGATGACCATCATTTCCCCCCCTGTCAGATACAAGGTGAGAAGATGGAGAAAACTCAACTGCAAGACTGTTCAATATTCTGGAACAAGTTCTGACATGTGTTTGAAATATCTTCTTGGCTGTTGATGCCCATTGCCAAGAAGTGATCCATCCTAGATGAATCTTTGTTCTTGCAGGGCGTTTGTTGCTGAAGCATCTGTGTGAAGAATGGGTGGTGTTGGATACCTATACCAATAGGTTTCATATTTCATGATTGGCAAATTCAAATGCCAAATATGCTCTGCTTTGATGGTACAAAGATCCCATATTTTCAAGGAAAGGCAAGGTGTGTACAGGCCTTCATCTCTTTTAAATTTTGATGGATGGTCCAACAGTTTAATATCGTTCATGCCATGTTTTAAATTTTTGTTGTAGAATAGAGAAAGAAATATGTCCAAACTGTTTAATCTTGGCATATCAGTGGTTAGGCAGAGAAGCTAAGGTTCCCAACTGCTTAATCTGGGGCCTTGGAAGAAATAAGGGTAATACTAGATAGGAAATCAAAGGAAAAAGCCAATGGAAAAGAAAAGGCACATAAAGGGTCTCCAAGTATAAGTGCACCCCCCAAGAAGAAACAAAAAATGCTAGGCAAGTAGTTGGGTAGGTAGATGGGGTTGCAGAAGTGGTGTTCCTACCAAGCTGAATTTTGCTGATTAAATACAAGGAAAACAAAATCATGAAACATGACTAACTTCCCTTTTTCCTAATTCATCACTCATTACTAAGATCCCTTCACCAGGTGTGTAAGAGAGAGATTCAAGGTTTTATGTTGGTCCTTATGGCCTTTAAAAGCCACATTTCTTGTATAAAGTTATTTTCATTTTGATCTACTCTTTAAACTAAGTTGGTTTCAAGGAAACTTAGTAATATCATTCCTCATTCACCTTCTCCCTCCATATTAACCTATAACTTTTATTATCAAACTCCCTATGTTTCCCTTTCCCATAATACTATAACACCATGGTGTATAAACCATAAGAATTTTATAAATACCCCCTCCTTGGCATTATAGCCATATGATTCACTACTAGGGAATTGAATTAACACCTGGTTAGATCGAGAACCCAAGCCTTACCTTTTTGCCTCCATCAGAACTCTTTCTACCTAGCCAACCCTTCATTTTTCCCTAAAAACCTTGGAAAAACCCTTGTGCACCCTTTAACCCGCTCAAAATGACAAAAGCACCTTGAAAACCCACTTTCTCGCTTTATCCTAAGTCTAAGGCCATTGTGAGCTTTATATGCAAAAAAACCCATTTATCCAAAGTTCCGAGGCATATGCGACTTTGTGAAAGAAATTGCATCAAAAACCCACTTTTTCCTAAGTTTTGGGATTTTATCCACCTTTGCAAAAATACATTACAAACCAATGAAATTCATTAACATCCCTAAGGGTCCCGCTGGGCGCGAATACCATGAAAAATATTATTTTAATGCCCACCTGATGTCGTATACTCCGTGCAGATCATCGGCCCGACGACCGTCCGATCAAGCCTTTTTCATCCGACGGTTGACGTTGATATCGGACCGGCCCCGACGTCCGGACGATATCGTCCGATATCTGTCAGACGCTGATGTCAGGCCGGGTCCACGCGTTGCCCCGAAATTGCATCGAAGCCCCCTCTGACAGATTCCTTTCCGTAGCATAGGCTGCCCGATATTTGGCCACCTGTTTGCCAACATCAGCGCCGCCTAACTGCCTGCATCATCGCCACGACCGCGCGCCCCGTGCACCATTGCTCCACCTGTCTGCCACCTCACCACCCCCGTGGACCAGTCATAGGCTGCCACGGCACCTGATGACGTCATGCTGATGTCATCCAACCCTGACCCACCTGGTGATGTCATGCTGACGTCATCCAAAAAAGGTGCGAATGACACAAAAAAGCCATATTTTGTCAAAATTCGCGTTCTTTTTGCACTTTTGCAAAAAACATTTCTTGCGCCCTCTGCATGCATTTTACGACCAATTGCACCAACCTGCTCAAAATCGACCAGAGGACCTTCAGCGCGCCTGCCCATCGGCATTAGTGACCCGACCGATCGATTCACCAAGTATTTCTCCATGCAAGTCTTCTCTAAACCTGGTTTTTGTCTGTAATAACAAAAAACCTCACTTAAAGCTCTGAAAACACATAATTCACCGGAAAATTACCTGCACCCAGCTCCCACTTGAAACGTTCACGGTCGAAATTCATTAGCCGAGCCTATTTGGACTAAAATTTCAATGAAAAACTTGCTTTTTCGTTCGCGCAGTCGTGAACTGAAACCCACAACCTACATTCAATTGTTAAGGAAGGTCTATTAAAGACAAATATTTTCCTTCTTAAGAGACTGAAACAATATTTCAATTGCTGTAAACTCACCCTGTTACCCTTCATTTCTCAGTTTACCTCTTCTCTCAGATAGTGCTCTTGTTCTATTGTCCAGTCTAAGAAACAAGCAGTCCATATACAAAACATAATCCAAGAAATCATGGAGACTCCAGTTGCACCTATGGCCCTCAATGTTGCCCCTATGAATGCCCCTCAGAGAGAGATGGAGTTGTAGGATTTGGCAAATTTGGATTACCAAATCTCAGAAGACTCCTCATCACGTAGCAAGTTCCACCTACACCTACTGAATGAGCTTAAGGCCAAACATGTAGAAGGGACAGACATACTAGGCATTTGGGATTCCTTCCTCCCAATTTTCAGGCTCCCTCGGGTCAATCAATTCCCTAACCTGATTCATCTGTGTGTTGTCTGCTATGACCCCATTCAAAGAGCTCTGCTTGACCGTTCAGGCTCAGTTGTATTCTACATAACCCCTGAAGCAATTAGAGAGATGCTACAGTTCAAAACTCAGAAGAAATTGGTCCCCCTGTCTCTGTTAGATTTGATAAACCAGGGAGCGAGGATGCTGACAGATGCACAAGTCACAAAGCTCAACCAATTGTTTATTAAAAACTTTGATATTGTGTTGTACCCTCCTATTTTTGATGGTTACCTCAATCAACTAGGTGTAGATCTAGCAGACATGATCAGTTCCATCTTGGGGTACAAATCAGTTGAATTTATTGATGAAATTGTACTGGTGATGATGACTATGTTTTCCCCTGGCAAAACTCCAATCTATTATGATTATGCCACATACATATCAGATAAGATGCATGAGCAGTTTTTGAACCTGTCAAGAGAGAAGGTGTTCAGATACACCTCCTACATCTACCACTTGATTCTGTATTATCAGCATGAGAAGTTCTCCTTCATTGTCAAGTGAACAGATGCACAAGGCAACCCAAGGTCAATAGTATACTGGACCTCAGTATTTCATTGCAGAGCCTACTCTCCATATACCTACTATGAATTATAGACCTCTTCATACACCCAGCCATGTCCTTATTATTAAGCTCGTCTCCTCCAAGACTGACTGATGAGATGCAGAGAATCCTGTAGCTATCCAAAGTGTACAGCATTGGGGATTGGTACTTTTACCAAAACTACATCGTAATCAGAATATATGGGTGTGAGTTACCCCCATACAAATTGCCCAAATATGTGCCCATGAGACTATTTTCCCTTGAATACTTTAGGCAATTTGGGAATGATGATATGGTACACTTTGTAGGCAAGGGCAAGAAGGCACAGCTAAAGGTGAAAAATCAATTGGGCCACCTTGTTTTGAACAAAAGGGAAGGCTGGAAAGAAGCTGATAGAAAGCTAGAATGCCTTGGCCTGAAGACCAGCTTCCTCATGAAGCCCTATGACCCCAATCACTCCATATCATTCAGAAGGCTCAAATACAAGCTCTCTAGTTATGACCATGTGAGTTTGCCCCACATTGAAAAATTTTCCGATCAACCAACATGGAAGAGGGGCACACTGGAGGAACCGGTCACACAAGAAGAACTGAATGAGAGAGCTAGAAGACATCTTCTAAAATTGGCTGACTTGGAATCTCCTTCACAGGTATTCACTCTGCCAAAGCCTCAAGTAGGAGCAGCTGCCTCATCCTCTACAGCACATCAAGAGGCAGTCCAAACTGCAAACCAAGCTCAAAGCAAAGGCAAGGAGAAGGAGATGGAACAGGAACAGGTTCAGCAGGGACAGGTTCAGCCACCCCAACAGGTACAACAACAAAAGGACCAGCCAGGGCAGGAGGAATAGACAGCAGAGGCCCCAATGGCCACACAGCAACAACCAACACAAATGGCACCTCCCAGGCAAGACTCAAGGATTGACTCCTCCGTCCTCCAAACCCCTCAAAGGGAGGACGTGAATAGAAAAAGAGACAGAGAGACTCCCCTTACTGTATCGCCAACCCAAGGGGAGAAGAGACAAAGGCTAAATCCTTTCTCTGAAGAGGAAATGCTAATGGGGCAGACTTCAGGTACAGGCCTGCCCAGCATGGAGGCCTCACCCAGCTCCTTCCAACAAGAGCAAGACAGGGCAGCAGTAGGAGAAGTTAGCTCCTCAGGACGAAGGAGGGAAGGTGAGAAAAGCATTAAGAAGCAATTTAAAGACATCAAAAGCAGAAATGAACATTTAAAGCTGCAATTATATAATCACCTATTGAAAATGGCCCCTACGAACCAGCAAAGGCTCATGTCTACATATGATGCACATGAAGGAAAAATGATCATGAGCCATTTTACACCAACAGTGCAGCAACCACAGTCAGCTGTAGATTATATCAGGAACAACCTGGAGGTCCTGTCCAAAGACATTCACCCAATGGATCATATAGAATTGCACAAACAAATGGGTGAGATGGTCTATGCCACATTGGCAGATAAAACCCTGGTGAACTATAGGCTACAAAATAGCCTGAATAACACCACTTCACAACTTGAGCTGGAAAGGGCTTCCTCTCAAGGTAAAGACAATAGGATCAAAGCTCTGGAGGAAATCATAATAGAGCTTGGACATGATCGTAAAGATGTCAAGGCAGTACAAGAGATTCTAAAGCTGAGGAATGCTGATATGGCAGCATTAAGAAAGATGTTAAAAATCCCAGCAACTCTTCACCCTCAAACAGAAGATATCGCCCAGCTCAGGCAAGATAAGGATGTAGCTGCTATGCTGATGACATTATACAAAGATCTCATCCACACCCAAGAAAAGCTGCAGGAATCAGAGGCTACCCTGCAAGCAGCATTACAACAAAAGGAGGCAGGGAAAACCTCACAACCTCCTCCAGAAACAATAAATCTTGAGGAAATCCCTCAAACTACTGCCCCTCCCATCCAGCAGGTACAACAGGCAGCACCAACAACAGAGCAGGCTGAAAGCCTTGACATGCAAAAGCTGAGAAATGAAATTCAAGTCTTCTAGTCTCAGATGTCAGAGCTAAATCAAGCCAAGGACAGTCTGGCAAAAATAAATGAGAAATATGACAAGTCCAAGCAGAATGTGGCTGAAAGAGAAAGGGAGGTAAAGGCCCTCAAGAAAAGAATAACTGAGCTAGAAAAAGAGCTCACATTGGACAAGGTCACATCTGAACTCAAGAGGGTCCTGTGGGGCAATATTGGCCAGTCTTTCACAGATCAGTGGGAGTATATTGAAGCCATCCATGAGCAAATAATGCTCATTGGAAAAGCACACAGAGAGATCCAACGTGCAAGGGCATCTCTAGAAAGTATGCCTGAGATTACCACTAAAATGATAAATGTGTTTAATTACAGAACAAGCTCCTAGCTCATCAAAATGGGAATTGGAAACAGGACAGAGACCATTTCACTGATCAAAAGGGTGCTGACATTAAGAAACCTGATTCAGACCCTGGAAAGAAGAACCCGAGATATGCAAGCAGATATCAACAAGTTCCAGAACAGGTTCATGGCATTGCAAAACATGGGTCTTCCTAGCTTGCTAGAGCCATCAGGAAAGTTTCTCTCACATGAAAAATATGCTAAAAGAGTGAACACTTTTGCTGGAAATCAAATTTCAGAGGCAGCTAGTTCATCAGCAGAAACAGGACCAGTAACAGGGCAGACCCTCTTCAACAGGGTAGAAAGTTTATTTTTTATTATGAATGAAATCACACACTTGTTTGATGAGCCTCCCCATTTTTACAAGTACACAGAGGCAGATGAGACCATGGGGTCAATTTTGAGGCATCAATTGCCTACACGGGATGTGTGCGAAAATTTGATACAATTACTGTTAAATCAAAGTCAGTAATTATGTTTTTACTTTTTGAAAATATTTAAGTTTTCATACACAAGAAGATAAAGACACATCAGCAGGTATGCAGAAAGAGGTTGAGCCAACTCAGCACAAGTATTCGGCCACCACAGTAGTACTAGCAGTCACAGGTGACAGGGCCGAGAAGCTACAGGAGGACAGAGCTGCACAGACACATCATTCAACAGTTATAACAAAGCACTCAATCGCCTCTGTGAGCTCCAGAGGTCAAAGTGTTCTTACAGGAGTTAAGAGCCTTTAATGTTTCATTAAAGATTGTAATAACTTTCTATATGCAACTTCTGTACGAGTTAATGAAGATATTTTCCCTCTCAGATGACTCAATGCCTAAGATATTTTGTATAATACTGCTATATATTCCCCCTCGCAATTGTTAGCAGGGGTTGGACATTGGATGTAAGAAATCTTTCATATCTATTCTGCTCCTCTTCTACTGTAATTCTCAGATAAATAATACAAAGGATGATGGCATTTCCAAAGCTCTCGATTATTTGATCTTGTCTGGTGCTTAGCTGAAAGTTGGAGGATTCCTCCGTATCTCATGACTCAATAAGTTTCTCTTGTAATTCTTTTGTTATGTGTTTGTTATCTTTCACATATCTTTCATGTTTTCCATGTTTAACAGTTAATAGCAAGGAAAAAGAATAGTTCCAGGACTTAATCACAGATTACCCTGAACTCAATCTAAGCTATTGTGAATGTCTTTTCTTCAGTTATAGTAATGAAAGCGTAATTATTAAATGCTACCATTTCACACTATATCATCAAAGTGATTTATTATCCCAGGAATTCAAGTTTGCTCCTGAGGAATACATCCCTTTCTCACATCCCATCTTAGTGAAAAATTCTTAACTACTTTTCATTGGTTGTTTATGCTCCATAATCATAATTTAAAATTTGTTTCATGAAGTATCTAAATGGCCCTGTAACTCCAGCTGCATCAAACTCAGGATTTCAAGAAACCAACAACCACAGACTCCATTGCCCAATGGACTAATTTTACCTGCAGAAACTACACTTCAAAGTTTCAGAAAGACATCCTCCCAACCAAACATAAAACAAAAACCTCAACTTCATAACTAGCCTAAAATTTCCATAGAACAGAGACAAACCTTAAAGAGAGAGCCCTCTCTAATTACAGCTGGGCTAGAAGCTGTAATCCAAAGATTGGTTAGTGGTTACCCCGGCCGTATTCCCTTGGGACTCATAGGGAACAACCTAGGTGTTAACAGGTGGTTTTATGACAGTGCTTACATGGATGAAGATCAAAATAGTGATCTTTCAGATGGCCAACTCGATCACAGTGTTGGAATTTCAAGATTTGTTGTTGTTGTTGCTACTGTGGAAGAGGGGCAGAGTTTGGAACAGCTGGAGCTGAACTGTCATAAGGAGCAGGTGAACTGTCATAAATGAATCCATCACTCTGAAACTGAATGGGTTTTGCGTAGTCTGGAATATGAAGGATAAGTCCTTGTCATATCCAAGACCGGTTCTGTGCTTGTTGTGGACAAGTTGTTCCCAAGGTCTGATGATGGGCTTGGGAAGTGCAGACTGAGTTTCTGCATCTGCATGTACAACTACTGCTTTATTTGAATGAACAAGAGCATTATTGTCTTGCTGTTTATGGGAGTCTGTTTCAGTCTTCTGAACAGAAACAGGTTCAGAATGATGACTCCATTGCTGTAGTTCTTCTTGCTGTAGCTGAGTTTCAAGCTGCAAAAAATCAATCTTCTCTTGTGCATTTTGTAGGCAGACTTGAATGTCTATGAGAGAAACTTTGCTGACTTTTAATGTATCATGATCAGTAGAATGCATCAAAGTTTTCAAGAATTCTAATACTTCAGTAATTTTAACCATATTCTCCATTGTCAAAATTACACCTTTTAAAAACTGGTCATAACTATGAACAAATGAATAAGCAGCACCCACTCACAATACTTATGTCAAGAATCTTTTCTTTATCGCTGGAAATTTAGACCAAGAGAAAAGTCAAAGATTAAAATCTTGTGAAAATCCTTTAGTTGCAGCAACCGGGGTATCGCGGTCGAAGACAGAGATTCCAAAGAAGGACGACGCACATCCAAATGTCGGATCGCGAAGTCGCACTGTTCTTCCTTTTTAGCAATCTAGGAGACATGTTCCTCTTTCCAATTTGACAAATCAGGCCTCCAAGGAATTCAATCTGATATTTTAATACCCAGAAATTTGTATATAGTTGATATACATATGACCCCACAACACTACAGAAAACAAGTTCTGCGAAATACACAGTCCCTTACTATTTAACAGCAGACAAAGATACAAGGAATAAAATTGGACCCTGGTCTATTAGCTCAGTTCTTCAATGCTTCCTTTTATAAATGTAGCCTTTATACACCAGCAATATCACCTATACTTGGTCTTGAAATGGCATATTGTCTAGAATAAGTTTACGGCAACTTGAATATGCCCAGGGAGGAATCTACTTCCTTTGTGTCTCTTCCAATACTCGTAGTTAACACAGGGATGAGATATCCGGCCGGTTGATTATTTAGTGCAGTGCTAATGGCGGCCAGGGAGTTGATGCGGAATTTCGTTCGTTTCATTTGGGAAGGAAGTCTCGTTCATTCAAACTTTAGAGGAACGCCATGCACAACACGGAGGAAGCGTGGAATCCAATCAGAATGTCGTCGCTAGTGAAGAACTTCCTAACTATGGAGACGTAGTTTCTGAGGACTTGGAGGATCTGCTGTCTTTGTTGCTCGCAATCGATTTGCCGTCCTTGACAAGATTCATAACCAAGTGATGATAAAAAATCTCATAAATGAGGTGACTAAGAAGTGTAGTCTTCAAGCAACTGTAGATGCAATATTTTATGCATGGATTCGAACCAGCTATCAATTTGAGAAATCACAGCCTCCCTCTGGCCAGAATCAAGAAAATAATGAAGTCATACGAGCATGTGAGGATGATATCTGCAGAAGCTCCGGTGGTTTTTGCCAAGGCGTGCGAGATGTTCATCAGTGAACTTACTCTCAGGGCCTGGAATCACACTGAAGCAACCAAGAGACGGACCCTGCAGAAAAGCGATATAGCTGCGGAAATTAACAGAACTGATATATTTGATTTTCTGATCGATATTCTACATAGGGACGAGTTGAAGGAACATCAGGTTATTAAACTGGAACCCCTATATCTTCTCTCTCAGTTGGAAACAACAGTTATAATGCTGCTGTTGCTAATTCTTTCCACCGTTATTATTCACCCAACCTGCACTCTGTGCCTCATGGAGTTACTGTTGGGGAACCCATGAGCCCCACTACTTATATGCAGCAACCACGGTCTCCTGTGGATTACGTGCAGAACCTGTTAGGATCACGGAATTATGGTTAGGAGCATGGCCTGATCATGTGTTCGTTCATGGCCGCATGCTTTTTTTTTCTGTAATTCCGAAATAGCTCTTCGTTTTTCTGCCTCCTGGTCTTAGTTTTCTCTTTCTGTTTCAAGAGAAAGTTATCTAATGTGCTTTTCATGAATTGTATGCGGTCCTCGACTCTGCATTGCAAATATATTCTCCTTTGGCAGCAAAGGCGAACATATAAAAACTCTCAAAGTTTTATATTTGTTTCAGTTAGGTTTTCCGTAGAATACGCTACTCTCATATATAAAATATTTTATTGCTTTCACGGAAGTTTTCCAAAAACTGAAGATTGAACCTTAATGCGTTTTTCGTGGGTTTCTTTTAGGCAAACTTGCAGAATATGATGAACCTTCAGGCTTGTCAAACGTTACATTCAGAATACCATTTCTCATTGCAGGTGTTACACGCAATTCTCATACCATACATTCAGGCGTGTCAAATGTTACATACCTTGTCAGGGTAAGCAGTACGCAGAGAATAACGTCTCATTGCAGGTTCTCATACCAGGCAATGCAGAATTTGCAGGTTCTCATGTCAGGCTTCAACAGAATTTGGCGCTACTATATCAGCGCAATTCCTCCAACTGAGCCAGCGATTATACTCTTCAAAAAAAGAGTCTTAAGGCAGCGTGCGTTTCATTCATGTATGCAGCTTCAGGTGTGGGACAGAGGAGCAGAAGTAATGATGCTCTTTTTCTTTTTAAACGTTTATGACGGTCAGAGGTATTCAGAAGGATAGGCAGGCAGATTTAAACAGGCCAGCACTATTCAAGGCAACTACACAGGCCACACATCATGGCTCTGATACCATGTTAAACAGACATGGACAGCGAGAACAAATAGGAAAGATAAATCTTGCATTGCAATTTTTATTAACAATAGATGTACATTTATAGTACAATGTGGTGACCGTTGGGATTCACATCCCAAGGTCCCTTGGACTACTTAGTCTGTTCGGCTTCCACACTAACCCATTAGGATTAGGTGTCCAACATCTTCACATCTCCAACAGAAATCATACTATGTGAAGATGAAACCAAAAGGAAATCAAAATGTTTTACCTCCTTTGTCGATTTGGAAAGAACTGATGAGGGCTTCTCATCATCTGGTGTTGGTGGTTCGCTCACTGTCTTGGCAGATTCCCCAACTTCTTTCGTAACATATCCAAGTCCTATTTGATAAGGTCATTCTTCTACTTTGATGGGATTGACAATTCCTTGGCCATTAATGCCCAAGCCTTTTCCTTTATAACCCATTTTCTTCAACAATTTGGAGCCAATTCCTGTGGTATGATTTTCAAAAACAACGAAATCATCATCAAGAAACATACATGAATATGGAGAACTACTTTTCACCTCACATGTGTCATGATGCAACTTTTCCAAGGCCTCATGCTTAGCTTGCAGCTATCGTAGAAAACTTTGTTTCTCCTTTTTCTCTTCATGTAGAATCATCTTCAATCCAACATTCTCTATTTGAATATTCTGGTTGTTGTGCTTCAATTCTTCCAAGGCCTCTTCCATGGCTCGCAACTGAAGTTGCAATCACTCTTTTCCTCAGTCTCTTTTTCTAATGCTTCATACATTATTCCCACCCTTTGGGAAATTTTGAGCATGGTTTCATACATCGCTTTTTCATCCTCTGTTGCTGCACATTCCGTTGTTCATGATTGCAGTTCATATCCACACAAAGACCGCTCCGATACCAAACTTGATCCAAGTTGACTCAACTCCTAGATTTAACCAAGATATTTTTCTTTCGTGATGTGATTATAATTGCATTTAAAATAGCATAATTGAATATATATATGCATGTTGTAAAGAAGAAGGAACATGGCAATCATCAGCAACATAAAATAACAAGATGTTGATAATGGAGTTTGTCTAGGAGGGACTACATCTCCGGGCCCTGGTGTCAATATGGTGTAGGCTGCTGCATTAAGTGTTGGAAAGAGTGATGATGTACATAAGTGGGGACGTTACTATCATACAAGGAAAATTCCCTCATGCAGGAGTGGCTCCAAGAGATTTCCCACTGCAGGAAATCTCATTAAAAAAAAAGACTCCTATCAGTATGACCTAAAATCATGTATGATGATAATGAGCATCCCGCCAACATGGCATACAAGGGATCTCAATGCAAACATACATGGCAACACATGAGTATCCCATCAACATAACAACAAAGCGATCTAAAAAAAACATGACAAATCATGACAACAAGTAAATCCCACAGATGATTCTGCATCGCATCAAGCAAGAATCATGAAACAAGTAAGAAAACAAGATCCCACATCAAACATCAAACAAGGATCTATGCAGCAGAATGCATCTCATAGCAAAAAGAAGTACATGAACACACTGCATATACCTCACATCCTGGGGCCATTGTTATCGGGAAATCTAGTGTCTATGCAGAGTTGCTAGTCCCACTAAGACGGGTAGCTATCTTAGAAACAAACAGATTAAAGTTACTTTCCCTTTCCTTTACGAGAAATAGATAGGAGAGGAGCAAATAGTACCAACCTCGATCTTTCACTTGGTTCTCTACTTGTTCCTTCTCCCCCTTTGACAGATATTTTCCACTCCTCCCTTGACCACTCCACTTCAAAGAGTACCTGTAAAGTCAAAGCAGCATAATACCTTCAAAGTGCAGAGATCTACAATTGTAAACAATATAGGACTAGATATATATTGACCACACACATACATATATTAGCAAAGATACAAGAATGTGGAGGAAAAATTGAATAGCTTTATTGATATAAAGATTAGAAGAGAGGATTACAACCCATTGATCTGACCTAGCGTCATCTTCCCAGCATGAAAGCCTTCTTCACCTCATGAAAAGCTTAGACCACCCAACACTATGATCTTCCACCAGGAAACCAACAACACTTCCTTACAAGATACAAGATTCCAGCCCTTAGATCTCGGGGATGAGGGATCCATATATAGATGATTGTAAGAGGGTGAGTCAGCTTCTGGGATTTTTATTAGTGTCCTCTCTCTGATAGTTCTTGATTCCACTTGGAGATTGATGATCTCTTACTCATCCCTTGGTGAATTCAGAGAGGCAAGTGTCACAAGAGAAGTTTATGGAAGATTCCATGATCATCCACCTTGCAAACTGTCTCTGCCATTTGTCTACTCTCACCCGTCGCACCCTACAGAAGGGATTTTCAGTATGCATCACACTTTTTGCATGTGGTAGGTGAGATGCATCACACCCTTAGCACTGAGCAATCTGTATGGTCTAGTTTTGACCAGTTCTGAGCAGTTTTCCATGGAGAACTTCTGGGAGATGATGTGATCAGCTGACCTTATTCCTTTAGGGTATGAAACAACACTTTTAGGGACTCAGAAGCCATTGGTTTATGGACATATATGATTTGGGTTGCAGTGCCCAAATATGTCTATAACAGTTGCCCCATAAAGCATGAGGTCGTAAATCTTTTTGATGTCGGGTGAAATGCTTTATCATGAGGATCCGAGGTTTTTCGAACTAGAAGGTGACCTGTAGTAAGATAGAATACAATACATTATCTTCATAATATTTTCATGATCTAGCTGAGGCGGGCATTCCCATGCTCAGCTTTATAAATTCATTTTCATGTACATAGGACAAACAACTGTCTGTGTGGCAGACTGATGATTCTGGTAGAGCCATCATCCCTTAGCTTGGATGATTATCTGTGCAGCTATGATGTACGTTCGATGTCTTTATTTGCCTGAATATATCGTAGCTCAGATGGATGAAACTAGATCCGAGGTCTTCAAACTCGTTCAATCTTTGCCCGAAGTACAAGTCGATCCATGTGAAAGGATGTTCTGATGTCGAACATGGAAAGACATCGCCGATTACTAGCCAATGATGTAAGCTGTTAACAGACGTGAGATGAATCACCGATAATGATAATGACCCTCAAGGTACGACAGTACAATTCACGTGGTGAGAATACATGATTTGATGTTGAACACCACGTAAACTCTTTTGGTCGAAGGCCATTGATGTAAACCTGTCGCCGGAAGTGAGAAACTTTCCATTGAGGCATGCAAGCTTCAAAGTACTAAAAGGGTTGTTCCTAAGTCAACTTCTTAGATAATGAGCTAATGTCGAGAAGAAGTGACCCATCGTAGGAGGGCCTTAATGAATCCCACATCTATGACACGAAACAGAGCAAATGATTTTGTGGAGGTGAAAACGATCTGATGATACAAGGTTCAGGGTGGCGGTCAAGAAAGAATGAAGCGTGAAGGTATTACAACATATGAGACGTAAGATGGGTTGGTGAATTCTCTGAATGATTTCTCTTGAACATATCAGCGACACTGAAATGGATTAGTAGCGTTAACCCCAAAAATGGATGGTACAGAGGACCAATGGTGATATGACCGGTGAACGGAATAACCCAACCCGACTCAGTTATGGTGATGGATTGAAAGTGTCATCTTCAAGAGTGACCTGCTACCAATAAAGTTTCTTCAATTTTTCTTCCCAATTTTTCCCCAGTCATTTCTGACCAGTACCTCTTTATTTTTGTCAAGCTTGAGGAGGATAACATATGCTTGTTCTATAATTTTCCCTTCAGGAAAACCCGTCGCTATGTTTTAATAAGCCTAGCGACAGTGAAACTCGCTCTTGTCTGCATGTACAAGTTTGTTGCTATTGTTTTAACGAGTTTAACGACAAAGATAACTCGGTCCTTTTCAATTTTAGAGAGTTTGAAAAGAGACGGAAAGGAAACTCCAGTAAACCTTTTTCGTAATATAATCCCTTAAGTCCGAAAAAGTATAAAATAATATGAAAGGGATGACTTTTCGATAGTTTTAACGAGCCGAACAAGACAAGTGCTTGATCTTTTTGTGTAATGATCCCTTAGGTCCAAAAAGATTGAAATCTAAAGGAGGGATGGCACTTCCAACCACTTTAACGAGCTGGAGAGGCCAATTGCTCGGCAATCTTTCCATATTTTATGAGTCAAATGAAAAGAGCTTAAAGGAGACTTGTTTTTTGAGCAACGAGTGATGTTTTCGGATAGCAGCTAGTTCCAGGTAAGGTTTGGAACTTTTCAATCACGACAGTGTAAAGAAGATGGCTAACAGAATCACTCATCGCAGTTGTTCCTCAAAAGAGGTAAACAATCAAATGGAGACGTATGATCGGCTAAAAAAGAGTGGAGGTGATGGTAAGAACACGAGCAAGGCTCAAAAGCTAATAATTATGCGATCGCGATGGTTATTTACCGAAGGATGGGTTCATTTTTTAATGAGCTTAAACTCTGGGGGAACATATGCTCATTGCTAGGTATATTTTTTAACGAGCTTGAACTTCGCATAAACCTGCTCGTGATAATAGTCAAAGATGTTCGATTCACCATTAACACTATGTTCTCTTGACGGTCATACTACCTATTCAATTGCTCCATCAAACCGATTAGAAATGTACATACATGATTGAAAATGAGTAAAAATGCTAATACCTTACTTGAATTACGTGAGTAATAACATAGAAGTAAATTTTACCCCTCATTTTACCACTTCATTCAAATTTGGGATTGTTGGAGCTCTAGAGGTTCATTTCCCCCTCGATTTTCATCAGCTGATTCTGGGAGATTCTGTGGATGATATTCGGCGCCATTTGGACCAGGTAGGAGCTAAACCTAAGCTCTTCAATTGCATTCTTTCCTTTTCTGATTCTGAGCATGTTTTCCTACTTTTTTGAGCTTCTGGGATTTGAACATTTCATTCTCTCTCCATCGCACCTAGTACACATCGAAAAGTGAGATGCATACTGAGTTGGCCATTGGCCAATTAGTATGCATCTCACCCAGTACACAGCTAGGGTGCGATGGGCGCAAGGAGGAAAGTCTATGCGCTGATTTTTGATGGAATTTTTGCCTTTTTTTGCCCAAATCAGGATCCTAATTCTTCTGTTGTTTGTTTTTCAGAGATTCATCCTAGCAAGATGGTCATTACATGGCATGAACACGAGCATGAAGAGGAGGATATGATTGCCTCACATGATACGGGTATGATAACTGCATTGCGGAACTGTGGCTTGCTCAAGTTCTTTCGCGTATCTAGCATGAGGCAACAAATCAACTTGTTGCAATATCTTCCCGATGCCTAGGATTCTACCAACCAAGTGTTCTAGATTAGAGGTAAATCCATCAGTTTGATTGTTGAGGATGTCTTCTTTTTGACCAGTTGTCGAGGCATGGTGCCCCTCTCTCACTATCAGGTTCCGCCCGTGGGGGCGAATCTGTGAGGGATTATATTCATCGATACTGTAGAGATGGATCTCAACCGAGCAGGGATGGCAAGATCAGTATTAAAGATGTTATTGGTCGGTCCTTGAGGACTATCTTATTCACCTTTTCTAGATTGGTTGGCAGTGCGGCTCTTCACTTGGCCAACAGGTCCTATATGCAGTATGCCTTGGAATGCCTTAAACAAAAGGTATTCAACTAGTGTGATGCAATACTTCCGGTGATAAAAGAACAACTTACCAAGGTGAAAAATTGAAGATCCAAGAACTTTGGTTATGGTTCTATCTTGACTGCTTTCGCCTCAGAGAAGATCCCACTGATGCAGCCACAATACATTTCACTCAATTGCCAGCACCGACAGAGCCACAGATGCAAAGATGGGTTGACCTTATGGCCAGACATGCTGGTAATTTCATTCTTTGATGCCTTCTTCAAGTGGTTCAACCATCAACAGATGGTGTATGCCAAGTATCCCTATGCTGGGATGGATTTTCGTGGTGACCCAGATTTGGTGCTGCCGGCTGGCAAGCAGTGGGGTGTCATAGGTAATAAATCTCTGACCATGTCTATGTTTATTGATTTTATAATGTTCATGTATTTTTTTTTTAAATGTTATCAAGACTAATCAAACTCATGTATTTGTGAAGATATTGGACCAGTGCGACCAGCAGTGCGCTCGAGGGTAGCAGTTGCCGTTCCAACAGGAGAGGCTGTAGGGAGGGATGTCCTTCATGATCTGGATGTAGCTGAGACCCTTGCAGTATTGCAGGATCAGATCGAGGGCCTCACCCTTGGTATTCCGGATGTGAGGACTGATGAATTACGTCTGAGATTACATCGCCATATTACTGGTGTGCCGAGTCGATGGACTAAGCTCCTACGTATAATTGCATAGGCGGTGACTTGTTATCACCAGCACCATTAGTCTAGGGTGCTTTCCTGCATTTTTGAGTTTTCGGGTCATGTGACTGAGTTTGTCCTGGACACAGAACATTTTGTAAAAACTATAAACAATTATATATATTTTTTATTTTTGGATTTTTATTTTGGTTAAGTTATATGATCCTGATGCAAATGTTGATGAAATTCTTTTCTTTTATCAATGTTGCAAATGTCTATCTAACACATAATTTGCTAATGAATCAGTTATTGTGTTTAAGTTTGTAGAAATGTGTTGATATTGAATAGAATCAAACTGCCTTTCCAAAATCTTGACCCTTAGGAACATACGATATATAGCTGGATTCCGAACAGAATAGATGTCGGTAAGCTGTAGAATGACAAGTTGTGAGTCTAGCTTGATGACAAGATGACGTATGCCATGTGCGATGGCATCAGAGAGGAGCTCTATCAACGCGCTATATTCAGCGATGTTGTTTGTTGACCGTCCAATACATACCCCTCTGAAACTCACTAACTCACTGCTTGGATCAAAGATGGCCCAGGCTGCAGAAGGTAGGTTCCGCGTACTACGACTAGCTCCGTTGGCGTATCCAAAAAATGATTCCAATAGGTTCGACATCTGCAACAAATGAAAAAGTGGATTACCTAACCAAAGTTATCACTCTTGACGAAAACAAAAATGTAACAAAATCATATGAAGAGATTACTACGCTTATTCAAGCATAGTAATGCTTAAGGTACAACTCGTTTTGGGGTTGCGACAGTGGAATTCCATCATAATCTACTAGCTCGTAGGCTCCTTTTGATAATACACGCTTAACAATGTAGGGACCCATCCACAAAGACTGGAACTTACCTACTCCCAATTTATCAGATTCTTGATCATAAAGTAAGACTAGGTCACCTTCTGAGAAGACACGGGGTTTGACATTCTTGTCAAATTGTGCCTTGACTCGTTTCTTATGCGCTTCATTAGCCAAGGTAGCGTCATGATAGGTTTCATCCAGTTGGATTAATTCCAAGAAACGAGCCTCTTCCTCTGAAGTTCTGGGGAGAAGGTCGACTGCGAGCTTGAGAGATGAAATCTCACACTGAATCGGTAAGACTACTTCTAGGCCATACACTAGCTGAAAGGGTGTAAATCTGGTTGCATTTTTTACTGATGTCTAGTATGCCCACAAGGTCGAGTACAGGACTAGGTGCCAACCCCGTTTATGGACTCCAATCATCCTTTGCAGCATGCACTTCAGGACTTTGTTAATTGCCTCAACTTGTCCTTTAGCTCGGAGTGGAACTGTCATGGGATAGTCCTAATTTGGTAGCCAATTCAACCATCATGTGATTGTGGAAGTGCGATCCATTATCTGTGACTACAGCTTTTGGAACACCGAATCTAGAGACTACATGATTGAAAAAGAATAGAGCAGCCATTTCACCGCTGTTGTTTAATGTAGGCATTGCCTCGACCCATTTCATAAAATAGTCAACTCCGACTATGATATACCCATGCCCCCCGGCCAAGGTGGGGTTACATGTCATGAAATCTAGGCCCCATTTGGCGAATGACCCAACAACAACTACTAGATGTAGAGGTGCGAGTGGTATTCTAGTTTTGCGGTCGAAGATTTGACAAGCATGGCAACTTCTGACTGCTGTTATGCAATCTTTGAACATTGTTGGCCAGAGGTAACCTGCTCGTAAAATCTTTTGTGCCGTAGCATAACCAGATTGATGCCCCGCACATGCACCTGAATGAAAATCATTCAGGACTTTTTCGGCCTCCTCATGGGTAAGGCACCTTCGTAGAACTGTATCGATACCTCGACGGTAAAGTGTATAACCAACGATCATGTAGTCTTTTGCTTGGTATCGAGTATGTTGTTGTTCTGAGTGAGAGGTATTAGGTCTATATACTTGGGTTTGGAGATAGATGATTATATCTCCATACCATCGATCGCTCGACGATATCCGAAACAAAGATTCATCCACGATTGATGCTCTGGATGTTGAGTCGTTGGACGATGATGGGAAGTCGCATAGTAACTCCGCGAAAACTAGAGATTTATTTGATTTGGATTTTACGAATTACAGATCAAACTCTTGCAAAATAGCTATCCACTTTGAATATTTTCCCCCAAGTAACTGATGTGACAATATGTAAGTCGTAGGGTTGCAATCTGGTAGTTTTGCAAAAGAGGATATAGTGTCGAAATCTCTGTACTGCTTAAACAACTGCAAGAGCCAGCTTTTCAACACAGGAGTACTTGTCTTCTTGAACTAACACCATTGCGATGGTCATATCTGCCACAACTAGATATAGGTTAAAGTCCTTTTGATAGTCAGGAGCGTACATTAATGATGCTTTTATTAGGGATTCCTTTAGAGCATCAGAGGAAGCTTGCGCAACCTGATCCCAGTTGAAGGGCACTTCTTTTTTCAAAAGATGCGTATAACCTTTAGCAAGTTCAGCGTAATTTGGAATGAACCTCCTTAGAAATTTTTCTTTCCCTTGGAGTTTCTGAATCTGAAGCAAATTTGTAGGTGGAGGCATATCGATGATTGCATGAACCTTACATGGGTCAAGATGAATCCCGTCCTTTGAAACCACAAAGCCAAGTAAACGAACATAACTGACACAAAACACACACTTGTGTGGATTGAGTCGTATCTTGTAGTATCGGCAACGTAGAAATATAGCTCTCAAATGCTGCGGATGATCAATCCACTTTTGCAAATGAACCGGAATATCGTCGAGATATGGTTGAACGATGTTCTTGATGTCATGGAAGGCATAATTCAGAGCCCTCTGAAAAGTTGCCCCTGCGTTCTTTAAACTGAAAGGTAACTTGCGGTACGTGAATGTGCCCCATGGACATATAAATGCAGTCTTTGGCTAGTCTTGTGGGTGAATATTAATTTGATTATACCCAGAAAATCCATCCATAAATAAAAAGATTTCACATCTGGAACATTCATCAATTATCTGGTTGATGAAGGGTGTAGGATAGTCGTCCTTCGGACAAGCTTGGTTTAGATTCCTATAAACGACACACACTCTAATCATTCCTTGCTTTTTCATCACAGGAACAATATTCAATAGCCAATCAGTTAGAGGAACCGGGTAAATGAAACCAACAAGTAAAAGTTTTTCAACTTCTGCCTTGATGGCAAGGGCTTTCTTCGGGTGCACCTGCCGAAGCCGTTATCGTACCAGTTTGACATCTGGATACATCTTAATTTCGTGTTCAACTATGCTCGAGTCAATGCCTGTCATTTCTTCATATGACCATGCAAAGACATCTCTGAATTCGCAAAAGAGAGCACAATATATTTTTAGTTATGAAGAAGAACAAGATTTGCCGACATGAATATTCTCTACAACATCTGGCTTGGTTGAGATATTTATGGCGATAGTTTCTTCAATATTGGACAGATTTCGCTCGGAATCCACCGTATTTATAGTATTTGATAGAAAATCAAAAACTGAAGGATGATCAAGGTCGTTGGAACACTCTTCGTGGTAATTCGGAAGATGGGAACGATGGTGGTAATCTTCCCATGGTTCCTCTCCTATCGTCATTGATTGAATGATCCCTTCGTTTGTAGAATGTACATGTGACCAAGGATCTGAAGAGGTGCCATATTCCTTAGACCTATCTATCCAAACACTCGATGAGCGTTGATTTGGGTTTGCCGCCCAGGCCAAGAAAATTGAATGCTACAATATTTCTATTGGGCTTGGAGGCAACACCTGGTGATGATCCATGCTCACATTATGTTAAGAAATCCTCTGAATATTTGTGGATATAGAAGATACCATATTGCAGGTCTCCACCATGGCTACTTCCACCAGATTACCCAGAGGCAGTAGAGCAAAAGTACCCGTCAATGTAGGGTCTTTTAGGAGGCCTACTCTGATATTTTGAAGCGATTGAGAGCTTCCATGGATCATTGGGATGCTTCCCGTAACTTGTGAACTGTTGGGGAGGAAGTTTTGTTGGTCAACGATTGTAATTCCTCCTTGAAAAGGAAATGCAATCTTTCTAAAGTATGTTGACACAACAACAACCATAGCATAAATCTAGGGCCTTTCCAGTAGGATGTTGTAATCGAGGTTTCCATCGATAACTTCAACATCAATTTCTACTATTTTGTCCCCTAGTTCAACTTGCAAGTTACTTAAAATCCCATATGGGGTGTATGTCTGTCCATTGAATGCTTTTAACGTCGTTGATGATCTTGACAAGGGTGGTGATCCTAAATTTTTCCAGCAACTCATTGACATAATGCATGTAGATTCCCCCTCATCAATAATTGTTCGATGAACAGTTTTTTTGAGGGCTTTCACTTGGATGAGGAAAGAGAGTTGAGCTGGTAATTGGGGTTCATATCCTTTATGATTAAAGGCCATAAGATTGGAATCCTCTGGGTCAATCCCACCTATTGTTGATAATAGAGCCTGCTTTTGGGAGGGGCAATTTTGTAGTACTTCAAGTGTTGACATAGTGGATGGCGATTGGGCCAGATCCTCCACTATATTATAATTCTGTGCTACTCTGGAACGAGGATTAAATGTCGATTTGTGTACTACTCCCTTTGGCAGCTTTATCGTTAGCTCATGAATGATGGGTGGCACAACTTCGGTCGAAGTTTTTGTTGAACTACTATGTTGATCTGTAGCCTTGTTGTTCGACAGCTGTGGATTCCCGTAATCTTTATTCCTTGTCGATATCAAAGCATCATTTTGTTTCGAAATGGACAACATAAGCACTTGGGATGGGGAAGCATTGTCGCTAGCAACCAGATTGGTTTCTGGGTTTGGAAATGGATTAGTCTATACCACTCAGGTTTTTGAGTTCTTGAAGAATTTCTTAATCTTAGCTTTATGTGGACAATCTTTCGTCCAATGATCCTCATCGCATATAAAGCATGGATGACTGGGTTTCCTTTGTCCATAAGGGTTTGCAAAAGATTTTTTAGGAGATGAATCATCCTATTTCTTCTTTTTGGTTTTCCCTTTCTTCTTGCCCCCTGGTTGCTTCGGTTCTTTGCCTTTGTCAGTCGACATGGCATTAACTTCTGAGGCAAGAAGTTCTTCATTTTCATTTTGACCAGAAACCGTACGGGCTTTCTTAGAGGTAGCCTTTGTGGTTTTCGTGTTAGTCGTACCTATCACGTCATCGCTGGCATGAGAGTATTTGTTTGATTTAGGAGGAGGAGGAACATAAAACTCTAGTCTAGGAGCATCAAGGATTTTGTCATAGAGCATGCTAGACTGGGTATAGATCAAGTCTAGATATTGCGCATGAGCAATGACTTCCTCTTCAGTGACAACTCCTCCCTTGGCCACATCTTCTGTAATAGAGGGTAACAGTGACTTAATAAATCATTCAGCTAACAACTGATTAGGAACATATGTCTTTACCATTCGACGACGATGCCTCCACTCATGAATATGATTAGATATGTGAGTGGTTGTCATCTACTTAAAATTGGTAGAAGCTCTGTTCCTATTTTGTACCTTATGGGTAGCTAAAAATGGGTTAAAAAGGTGGTGGTAAGGGTGCTGACGTTATCGAATTAAGCTCGAGGCAATTCTATGTACTATTTTGTTGCCAAACCAGTTAATGTTTGCTGAAAAAGGTGAAGTCTAATCAAATCATCATTGAGAGTGTTGGACGAACACCATAGATCAAAGGTCATCACATGATTCGATGGATCTTCACTCGGATTTCCATTGAATTTAGTAATATCTGATGGAAGTTTTTGAGGAATCACTGGCCACCAAGGGGCGTAAGCAATTGGATCATTTGTTAGCTAATTCAGATTTGGTAATTATAAAGTTGCTACGAAAGGCAACTGCTGATTCAGG
The DNA here is from genome assembly GCA_000404065.3 of Pinus taeda. NCBI lineage: Eukaryota > Viridiplantae > Streptophyta > Pinopsida > Pinales > Pinaceae > Pinus > Pinus taeda. Next base: position 101,670 of record APFE031067415.1, on the reverse strand, counting down.
TTTGGCGAAGCATACCCAAGATAATATGGGATTGCCTGAGCTGTGGGTCTTTGCATACCAGCATAATGTATTTGATGTTGATAATTTTGATAATGTTGATGGGCGTAACCATTATAATATGATTGTTGGTAACTGTTTTGAATATATGGCTTCCCATTACCTGCAAAGCTTTGTTGCTCAGGTCCTCGGTAAGTTTTTTGGAATTGTGGTTGTTGATATTGCACCAGCCATGGCTGTGAGACCATTTGTTGTTGCGCAATACTGGATGTTTGACCAAGATGAGGGGTTATAATACCCATTTGAGCTTGAGTTGTTTCAGTTAAAGAACCACTAATCGACAGCTGCGATTGAGTCGTGGAGACAAGAGGCTGTTGTATTACGACTTGAGACACTGGAGGTTGAAATACAACGGGCATCGCTTGTACTTGAGACACTGTCACAATAGCCGGTGTAGTGGGAATATTCAACACGAGTTGATTTGGTTGTATAGAATATATAACTCTTGGCTGTTGAGGCAGTATTGGTACCCAACCACTGGATGTGATTCCAGCCTGACCCGAATTCTGTTGTGAACTCTCATATGGTTGTTCTCCCAGAGGGAATAATGAAAAGGCATACTGCCCCCCATATGGCGGCAATCCAGTGTTCAAAGGAAAAATTGGCCTTTGGATACTGGACTGCGCAAATTGACACTGTTGTGAAGGATCAATTTGCTGAGACTCAACATAAGGAATTCTAGATAAGGTTCCAGATGAAAAAATAGGAACAGACCATACTGTCAAGACAGTCCCTGGGTGGACTCCATCTAGCTGTTGAGAGCTAGTTGGGATAGATGGTACACCAACGAACATTGTCAGAGTAGCAACAAGAGGTTCTAATGTTGTTGTGTCAGATGACATAATCCTAGATGTCAATGGTTGTTCAGACATATCGAGTCTATCCAAAATATTTCCTAGTGATTCTACAGGAACTTGCAATGAAGGGTGACCAACTTTTGTATTGGAAGGATATAGCTGGATCCCAGTTCCAAAATGCAATGGAGTACTGGATGGAAGATCCTCCACAATCTCTTCTATAGAAATCAACCGAGGTGGAAGAGGTAGACCGTCAGTTCCGTAAAATATTTCTGGTTCCGAAGAAGGTATAGACTTTGCAGCAATAGATGCTGGAGGGGTAACACCTTCCGAATCAGCCCTAGATGGAGTTGTTTAAGAAATAGAAGTGTTTGCCGCTACACTAGGATCAGTTCTAGTGTCCTCTTGTAGCTGCAGAACTTCTTCTGTAGAGGCAGGGATACCAAAAATAGCTGGAGTAACCGAAGTTTTTGAGGATGTTGAAACACAAGTTTCAAATAAAACAAGAGACTTCGACCCAGTTAAATGAGATTGCTTAGCCCGGAATGGTTTCGTTTTTGGAGTCAAAGACGGTTGAATCGTTAGTCTCCACGAATGATGGGGTTTTGATTGACTTTCTTCCATGATTACGAATTACTTGATCAACTCAAAATAAAGGAGGGGAAAATGTGATTCTGAATTAAATGAATTTTATGACGCTTTGACACAACTTGCTTTTTCAATTTTTAAGAGTCGAGAAAAAGCTAAAGATGACTCTAGTCACCTTCAATTTGTAATGAGCCTGAAGTGACAAGTGCTCAGATGGACCTTTTCTTTTAAGGAGTCTGAAAAGGAACGAAAGTGACTACTTTGGAAATCTAGACAGAGGGATTACCAAACCAATCGCAAAACCACATAATACTTTTTAAGGTACAACAGTCAATCTTCCCAAATGCTGTGTTTAGTGCATTGCGATCGATAGGGCGGTAGACATGGCTTCCTAAGGATAAAGGATATAACCTATTGTTGTCTCCCAATATATAATCGACGGTACGTGGGAGCACAAGTCCGTACTGGCACTTGTCATATCAAAAAGGAGGAATCACCCAACCTACGATGAAAATGATAGTTACCAGGCTTTACGACGCCGGAACAGTCTCTAGCCTAGACTTCTAGATGTTGTGCGTTAGGTTCCAAAGCGTTTTTATGTTCATTGAAATTTATTTTACAGTTGATCTTTCTTAAGAAGTTTTCCTTTAAGGTTCACCACGTAATGTAGATATACAATTCCTAAATATGCAATCTAAGATGATAAACAGTCGTTTACTTTCTTTTTGCAATGAAAATCCTAGCTACTAAGGAAAGAGAAGTGAAATTATTTCAACAGAGAGCAGAGATCACACACTAAGATGCACTGTCCAAAATCAATTTCCGCACGTAGTCTAAATGCAAATGCACATGCATGTATTTTTTTTCTACTTTTTTAATGTGTGAATGACAAAAATAATGCTAAGTACAGATCTGAACTATTTTCTTTCAAAGCGAAAATACTAACAATTTTCTTTTCAAAAAAAGAAAGGAAGACTAAGACGACACTTTGCGATTTTGAATTGAAAACTGCTTTCGACACTTGAAATATTATTAATTAAAATCAGATACAATGACAAAAGTGTAATCGACTATCAAAAAGAGGAAGACTCTTTTCTTTGACTGAAAATGACACTTGCGACACTTTCAAATCAAAAGACGAGAGTTCGATTAAGCTACTGTTTGCAAAGGAGAACTGTAAATGATGAAAAATACATAAAAACATTCATAGTTCTTTGAACAATGGAGGCTAAATAATGCAAAGGAAGGGATTTTTAACAGTGACATACTGATCATAGACAACAAAACTACTAAATAAAGCCAAAGACAATGAAAAAAAAACCAAAATCTGGATGCAGAAACAGTTTCACCTAATCATCGCACCTGTAACACAGGGAAACATGGATGCATCTCACCTACAACACACGGGAGTTGTGATGCATCTAGACTGCCAATGAGAGATAGTGCAATGGTCTAGGTACAAGACTGAGCTTGGTTTTTGCTCATAGTTTGCAGCTTAGTTCAGGGATTTAGGCTGAGCTAATGATAGGCAGTAAAAACAAAGCATAGGGGTTGATCTAATGAGGTTACTTGAGCTTAGTTCATAAATAACCCGGAGATTGACTGAAGCAGCGTTGATCTACTTTGCAGTTGCATAGCAAAAGCAGTTCCAAGGCTAGTTGGCTTAACTTGAGGCTCCATCTGTAGTTTATAAAGCAAACAAATAGAAGCAAGCAAACAAGCTATTTGCTCCCCAGCGAAGTCGCCATTTTGTTATCGGGAAAACTAGTGTCCATTCAGAATATATGATTAGATATATATTAACCATACAAATGCATATATCAATACAAGATTTAGAGATATACAAGAATATGGAGGAAAACTCAAATAGCTTTATTGATAGAAGTAGTAGAAGAGAGGATTACAACCCATTGGTCTGACCTAGCACCATCCTCCCAACATTAAAGCCCTCTTCACCTCATGAAAAGCTAGATCACCCAACACTATGATGTTCCACAGAGAAACCAACAACACTTCCTTAAAAGATACAAAATTCCAGCCTTTGGATCTCTAGGATGAAGGAGCCATATATAGATATTTGTAGGTGGGTGAGTCATCTTTTGGGATTTTGATTAGTGTCATTTCTCTGATAGTTCTTGGTTCCACTTGGAGATTTCATGATCTCTTATTCATCCTTGGGCGAATTCAGAGAAGCAAGTGTCAAATGGGCAGTTTCTAGAAGATTCATTGGGTTTCCACCTAGCCAACTGCCTCTGCCATTTGTCTGCTCTCGCTCATCGTACCCTATAGAAGGGATTTTCAGTATGCATCGCACTTTCTGCATGTAGTAGGTGAGATGCATCGCACCCTTAGCACTGAGCAGTCTGTATGGTCTAGTTTTGACCAGTTCTGAGTAGTTTTTCAAGGAGAACCTTTGGGAGATGATGTAATCAACTGACCTTGTTCCTTTAGGGTATGAAACAACACTTTTAGGGGCTTAGAAGCCCTTGTTTTATGGAAATATGAGATTGGGGTTGCAGTGCCCAAATATGTCTATAACATGGATCCATCAGATTCCAACCTAGTGGTTTTCTCTGATGAAAACTATACCCCTCGACTTCGAGCTCAGTTAGCTTTTATGATTCAGGTCATTATCCATGGTAAGAATATTCATAGTTCTATTGTGTATGATGGAGCCTTGATCTGCATCATGTCTCTATCTTTCTAGAAGGAGATTGATTCACCCCAACTAAGTCAATCAACCACCACATTAAAATCCTTTAATGGAAGGACATATAAACCTTGTGGGATTCTCAATTCCCTCCAAGTGGAACTAGGGGTAAAAATCGTCTCTATTTAAGTAGAAGTTATTGATGGACCTCTTGATTATAATATTCTACTAGGATGTACATGGGTTTATCTTATGGTTGTCGTAATTTCAATTTACTTTTGAATGATCACATTTCCTCATGATCCAGGCATCTTTTGCTTATAGATATATGAAAAGAATCACATGTGAAAATTGAAGCTTAACAAAGAAATTTAATGTGCACACATAAAAGAAGAAGGAAGACATAAAGGCACAACAAGAAGACACCAAGACTTGATAACAGAGTTCGTCCAACTCGGGCTACGTCTTTGGGCCCTGCTCGATCAATGGGGAGGCCTTTCTTCATTAAATGGCATGAAAAGAAGAGAATTACAATCACCAGTTACATAAAAAGAGGCTTATACGTCCAACCTGGAAAATGGCTGTGAAATGGAGACCACAAACGGAGAAATGGATAGCACCACTACATTCGTGGTGTTGAGAGGGGCAGAAACCATATAAAATTTGCCGAAATTAGACAAAATGATTAATCGACCCTCCTACCAGCTACTGCCTTAAACTGTGTGCCCGAAAATCCTCTCTCCCTGTGCTTTCTTCATTCACCGGGCTTTATAATACAAGGCCGCTTAAAATTTGGGGGTTGCTTGATTATAATGGAAGCAATTTTCTTGAAAGGATCATTGGTACAACCGTCCGACCTTTCTATGCAACAAACCCCTTTTAAAATGGCCCTTTATCATTTAAGTGGATAAAACACAGAAAACCGAAGTCCCAGACTTCAAATTTTCTTAAATCAGGCTTATAGACCCATTGGGTTTGATCCCCATATCACAATCGGCACATTGTTGGGTCCCCAATATTGTTAGCGAGGAATTTTCTGACCGCCAATCGCTAATTGCCGATATCGGCATTGGCTGATTGCATTGGCATATACAATGGCCCGGGGTCCTGGTCTTTGGTTCTTCCGATCACCGGTGCCAATCCTCCCGATCCGATCGTCGATCACTCCCATCGATTGCTGATCACTCTCGCCGATCTGATCGCTTATCTGATCACTGATCGCAATCGTTGATCACGGGTCTTACATCCCGATATTAGCCATCGCTTCCCCCTGACTCCGATTAATCGAAGATTGTTGATTGGGGGTTCTGCCGTGCTTGTATTAAGCCCACCTCTTGTCTTCTCCAATTGAAATTTGCATTCTAAAGGCTTTAAGTCCATTTTTAAGAGAAAATGCCTCAACTTTGTCATCTGGACTCAGATTGGAGTGCCATTTGCACTGTTGGAATCAGAGCAACGAGCACTTCGATCTGATGTTAGGATACTTTTTTTCTGCCACTTTGAATTTTTTAGATTTTCCATGCCACTTTATCTAAAGATCCACCTGGATCAATCCTCCCCATTGAGGAGCTTTTGGACCGCCAAAAGCTTTCATTAGTCAATTGGAAAGTGAGGGAATTGTTCCCTCACCCTTTCCTTCTCTAGCCATTTGGCCTTGCTAGGGTGCATTCCCTTGAAACCAACTCAAAGGTATTCCCCATCTCCTCGTTGTGAAGTCCTAGTCCTTCTGTCAACGATGATGTCTTCAGGTAACTCATCGAGATATTCTGGAGAAAAATCATCAACTGTAGGAACTGTGCCCATCTCATCGGTGTCCATGATCAATGGAGGTTCATACAACTTTAGGTTCTCTACATTCACTACTGAGTACATCTATGTATATACCAGCAAATCAAGATGAAAGGCATTATTTCCAATCTTCTCCAATATGGTGAATGGCCCATATGGATCGGTCGCAACTTCTTCCCTTCTCCCTTCATCCTGTCCTTGCTGATGTGGAACCACACTTTGTTGCCCACTTGGAATTGATGGTTGACTCAATGTTTGTGATGTTGAGCCTTATAATGGGCTTGACTTTTCTCCAAATGCTCTTGTACTACTGAATCAATTGGAATCGCTGAATGAACTACTGAGCTTTGTCCCTATCATTAGGTCTACTAGAGTCATCTTCCCTTCCAAAGACCATATCAAAAGGGTCCTTTGGGAGGTAACCAAAGCATGTCTCCAATGGTGAATGTTGCGTAGATGAGTGTACTGCTCAGTTGTAGGAATGTTACACATATGGGAGATGTTTATCCCACAACTTAGGATGTTTACCACAATAGCCTCGTAACAAATGTACCACGATACAATTTACAACCTCTGTCTGTCAGTTAGTCTAAGGATGAAATGTCGTGCTTCTTTTCAATTTGGTGTCCGTCATCTTCCACAAACTGGTCCAAAACTCTCCGAGAAAGTGAGAGTCCCGATTTGACACAGTCGATGTGGGTAATCCAAAATGGACCCAAACATGCTGAAAGAGAAGAGAAGCAGTCTGCTCTGCAGTGATTTGCTTTTTACAAGGCATAAGAATATACATCTTTCTAAAACGGTCAAAGACGACATACAAATAGTCACGACCCTTCCTAGACAAAGGAAAACCTCCTACAAAGTCCATTGACACACTTTCCCATGGACGACTCAGAATAGGGAGTGGTGTGTAGAGCCCGAGTTTTCTATTAGAGGGCTTTGAAACAGAACACATCACACAACCCTTTACATAGCGAGTCATAATGTTTTTCATATGAGGCCAAAAACAAAATCTTTGTACATGGCATAAAGTCTTTTCGACACCAAAGTGTCCAGACACAAGAGAGGTGTGGGCCTTTCGAATTACATGTACTCTTTCCCCTGTGGGAATACACAACTTATCAAGGTGATACAACAATTTCCCCTTCAAGTGATAGTTGTCCACCTGTGAACCATGGGTTAGTTTTGCATAAATCTTCTTAAAGTCATCATCATTAGCATATTGTTTAGCATAACTCTCAAAAGACAACAAAGCATTATGCAAAATAACAGAAGCAGAGATAGGAGGGCGAGATAACATATCGACCAATTTATTGCTAGTGCCATTCTTATACTTTATTACCAGATGAGACTATTGAAGAAAACCCATCCACTTGAAATGACGAGATTGTTGAAACTTGGTTTGTGACTTAAGGTACTGCAAAGGCTGATGATCCATATGGATGATGTCTCCTTGGCAATTAGGTACTGTTTCCACTTTTTCACACTCTGCACCAAGGCATAAAGCTCCTTGTCATAAGTGGGATAGTTTATCACAGCTTTAGAAAACTTCTCAGAATGGTAACAAATCAGCTTCTTTTGCTGCATTAGTACAACTCCCATGGCATAACCGCTGGCATCGGTTTCGATCTCAAATGGCTGTTGGAGATCTGGTAAGGCTAAGACTAGTGCGGTGCTAATCTTTTCCTTCAACGTTTCGAAGGACTTATGTTGTCTTCCTCCCCATTGGAAGACATGTTTCACACTTGTCAATGTGTGCAAAGGTGCTACAATAATAGAGAAATTAGCAATAAATCTCCTCCAATACTGGACTGCACATAAAACGTTGCGGACCACATTTACACTAGTAGGCTTAGGCCAATTTACAATTGCTTCAACTTTAGAGGGATCAATTTTTAAGTGTCCATGACCAACAATATGACCTAGGTAACCCAAAGTGGTTTTCCTAAACTCACACTTTGACAACTTTATAAAGAGATTTTCTTTCTTCAATACATCAAGCACTTTCTTCACATGACACACATGTTCAACCCAACTTTTACTAACACAAGTATATCATCTAAATATACAGGAACAAATTCATCAATGAAAGGCTGAAAGAGATCATTCATGATTCTCATAAAAGTGGTTGGAGCATTGCAAAGTCTGAATGGCATCACCATACATTCGAATAGCCCCTGTTTGGTCTTGAAAGCGGTTTTCCACATGTCCTTCTTTGCAATTCGGACCTGGTGATAACCACTGCGCAAATCCAATTTGGTGAAATAAACAACATTCTTTAACTGATCTAATAAGTCATCAATGCGTGGAAGAAGGTAGCGATTTTTCACCATGATTTTGTTTAGCGCGCGGTAATCCACACACATCCTCCATGTGCCATCTTTCTTTGGGACTAAGACAATCGGTGAGCCACACGAAGAAGTGCTCTGCCTGATGACCCCTTGATCCAGCAATTCCTGCACCTGTTTCTTGATTTCCTCCATCTCAATGATCGACATCCTGTACATGCAAATATTTGGTAAAGGAGCATCATGCTGTAAATGGATCTTGTGTTTGATTTCCCTCTTCAGAGGTAATCCCTTTGGTTCCTGAAACAACTCATCATAATTAGAGATTAATTGAAATAATTCCTATTTATGTTCCTGATCGCAGCCCTGGAAAGCATTATCTAATTCTGCCTCTTTTTCCCTTACAACCATAAGCATGCAACCCTTACTGGAATTCACCACCCTTTTCATTTGTCCAGCGCTTACAAGGCTGGCATTGATTTTATTTTGATGAGCCCTTACTATATATTCTACCCCATCTTTTGTTATTTGGTATTTATTTCCAAGACGGAAAAACACTACCTTTCTATCACATAGATACGGACTCCCTAATACCATGCCACAGATATGCAATGGTATTACATCCAGTTCTACTTCGTCCACTAGCTTAGAAGTGATTACAAATTTTACTTTACACTGCTTGGTTAGATTTAGTTTTGCTTTATCATGTATCCATCCAAGCGGGTAAGGTTTCGGGTGTGGTTTTATTTCTAAGCTGAGTTTCTTTACCAGGGATTCTGTGATTAAATTTTCTTGGGATCCAATATCAAAGAGAGTTTCAACTTTAGTATGATTTACAACAACTTTGATGTGAAACAGTTCAATTCTCTTTCGATCATTAGGAAGGGACTCATTTACAAAACTAGTGCCTTCATGCGATCCAGAATTAACATGAGGTGTAAGAGTACCTTTTGTTCCCGCTGCTGTGATCAATGCTTCATATCCCGAATCCAATCCAAGGTCTTGCTGTGCAATTGCCACTTTCTTCTACTTCCCTTTTCCTCCATACTTCTTTGGACACTTTTTTGGGTGTTGCTTCCAACAATGATCATCATTGTGGCCTTCCTTTTTGCATTGATTGCAATACAACCTTTCTCCTTCTTTGGTTACTACCATCTTCTTCTCCTTTCCTTTCCATTTCGCTTTAGATTTTCCATTGGGAGGTTTGAATGGTGGTTTTCTGGAATGGTTATCTCTTTCATTTTTCCCCTATTCTCACTATGAATTGCCCTTACATTGGTTGCGTCAATAATGGTTGGTTCAAACAACAACAATGAATGCCTAATGTAGCTATGCAATGAGCCAATATACTTAGTTACAACTTCAGGTGTATCAAGCGCAATAACCAAATTCAGTGCTTTCTTTCTAAACTGCTATGTAAAACTTTGAATATACTGACCTTTGCCTTGTCTTAAATACTGCCATTTCACTAATTCTTTTTGCTTTTATCCTAAAGGATAAAATTGTTCCTTTAACGTAGAAACAAAATCAGTCCATGAGGAAAAGAGGTTACCCACATTCTTACTGTGTTGCAATTTTCTCTCCCACCAAACTGGAGCGGTGCTACTCAGCTGTAGAGAGGCCAACTGAATCTTTGCCTCATCCTCCACAATCTGTTGAATCCTGCAGTAGACCTCAATCTAAGTAATCCAATTATTAAGATTTTTTGCATTGCTTTCACCATTAGAAATGGGAAGATCAAATTTAACATCTAATTTAAAGAAATGTTTCTTAGATGCATCCTTTGAATTTCTACGATTATGGCGGTGAGAGGAAGGAGAACCTTCACTCGTGGAAGGAGAAGGAGATGGTTCTTCTCCACCATTCCCATGTGTTGAACCTTGTCCTTCTGGGTTTCTCTCCTATGCTTTCTCTAGCCTTAAAACCAACTGATTGATATTCTCTGCCATTGAATAAAAGGTCTTGCGGAAATTGCGCTCCTCTTCAAGATAAGCTTCATCTTCTGCCAAGTTTCTCCTTCAATGTACACACCCCACTTCAGGATCGAAAGGATCTAATTCCCCTTTGCCTCTTCAGAGTTTGTCTCTTGTTAGCATACAAACATGCAATTCACATCTAAAAAGACATTCTCTGATGCCACTTGATCCAGCGATCTTTTTCTTATATATATATGAAAAGAATCACATGTGAAAATTGCAGCTTAATGCAGAAATTTAATGTGCACACATAAAAGAAGAAGGAACACATAAAGGCATGACAAGAAGACACCAAGACTTGATAACAGAGTTCGTCCAACTTGGAATACGTCTCCAGGCCCTACTCGATCAATGGGGAGGCCTTTCTTGATTAAATGGCATGAAAAGAAGAGAAATACAATCACCAGTTACATAAAAAGAGGCTTATACCTCCAATCTGGAAAATGGCTGTGAAATGGAGACCTCAGATGGAGAAATGGATAGCACCACTATGTCCGTGGAATTGAGAGGGGTAGAAACCATATAAAATTTTCCCAAATCAGACAAAATGACCAATCGGCCTCGTACCAGCTGCTACCTCGAACTGTGTGCCCGAAAATCCTCTCTCCCACTTCTTTCTTCATTCATCAGGTTTTTATAAAAGTCCGCTTAAAATTTGAGGGTTGTTTGATTATAATGGAAGCTATTTTCTTGAAAGGATAGGTGGGCCGACCATCTAACCTTTCTATGCAACAAACCCCTTTTAAAATGGCCCTTTTTCGTTTAAGCAGATAAAACACAGAAAACACTAAGAAAACCGAAGTCCCGAACTTCAAATTTTCTTAAATCGAGCTTATATACGGGTCTAACCCCCATATCGCAATTGACACATCTCTGGGTCCCCAGTCCTGTTAGCGAGGGATTTTCCGATCGTCGATTGCCGATATTGGTGTCGGTCGATTACATCGACATATGCAATGGCCCGAGTCCTGGTCTTTGGTTCTTCTGATCGCCGATGCCGATCCCACTGATCTAATCACTCCCACTAATCTGATTACTCCTTCCAATTGCCAATCACTCCCACCGATCTGATCACTCCCGCCGATCTGATCGATTCTCTGATCACCAATCGCAATCGTTGATCGCGGGTCTTATGTCCCGATATCGGCCATCGCTTCCCCTCGACTCCGATTAATTAGAGATCATTGATCGGGGGTTCCACCATGCCTACGTTAAGCCTGCCTCTTGCCTCCTCTGATTATGATTTGCCTTCTAAAGGCTTTAAGTCCATTTTAAAGAGAAAATGCCTTGTTTTCAAAGGAACTAAGGAAAACTCTTTCTGCCACAACTCTATCATCCAGACTCGGATTGGAGTGCCATTCACACTGTTGGAATCAGAGCGACGAGAACTTCGATCTGATGTCAAGATACTTACTTTTCTTCCACTTTGAAATTTTGAGATTTTCCACACCACTGTATCTGAAGATCCACCTGGATCACCTCATAAAGGCGGAATCGTAGCCATAGATCAACTCACCTTTTTCACCTCTGATTCGAATTTTCCTTGAAGTGCCCCTCTTACAGGGGAAGCCCTACATTCCTATCAGCATGTCGGAGTTAGATTGTTGAAGTATTCATCACTTATACAAACCTTTTTTCTCTCTCCTCCTCCGCTTCCCAACTCCTCCCATTTGGTTGCCTATATCAATATGATATCATCCTCTACAATCCTAGTTGATCCATGGATTGTACCTAATGAAACTGACATCAATTTTTTTGGCGACTAAATTTCGATTATACCCATTGAGAAAGATTAGGAAGCCATATATTCTTCTTGTGCGGCCCATATTTTTTCTTCGATCAATTAGGTAGATTGATCACTGGATTATGGCATGCCCTCTAATCCTTTCTCACATATATTCTCTACCGACGAAATCATCATGGAAATCATGACGTCAAACGACATGTTGTGGGAAAAACATCGTCATTGTTTCTCTTTCAAAAATACCATTGAATATAATATCAGTGGTGTGTACCTACCTAATTTTATCGAACCCTTTAAGAATTTCATCTCCATTCATGAGATCGACTCTCAAAAGAACCTTTCGAATATTGAAGGAATGATTCCTCTCAATATTTCAACTAAACCAGGAATAGTCGAAAATATATACATCAGAGCATCTTGTACTTCATCTGAAATTGAGATTTATCGAGCCCCTTTTCATGAGTTTAGAGAAGTATTTTCTTGGACGTATGAAGAAATGCCAAGTATCAACCCAAACATAGTGGTTCATGAAATTAAGAAGTATCTCGATGCCAAACCTTTCCGACAACGCCTCCTTCCGATCCATCCCATGAAGGTTGTTGGGATAAATCTGAAATGAAAAAGATTGTTTGGGTTGGTTTCATATACCCCATTCCTTTAACTGATTGGGTATCAAACGTTGTCCCTGTCATGAAGATGTTGGGTATACGACCAAAGTCCCACATTGGTATGAGGCCTTTTAGGGTAAGTCCAAAAGCAAATCCATGAAGGCTTAGGCCCAAAGTGGATAATATCATACCATTGTGGAGAGATGTGGTGTCCAGAGTTCTTACAAGTGGTATTAGAGCCAAGTTCCAAAGTTAGCCAAGTGGATGAATCCTCGGAATGCCGAACAAAGGTGGTGGGCCCCGGTAATATCACGATGGGATCCGTGGATGAGCTCGGTTAGCAGGCGGTGTGCTCCGATCTTCATGGACGTGTTAGTCCCAACACGGTGAAGAGGAGTTGACCTAGGATAGAGCAAGCTCTTGAGGCAGGTGGTGCTCCATGTAAGGCGTGTGCTTCCAACGCATTGGAGCGGAGAATTCTGGTTGGTAGAGAGTGGACGGATGATAATCGTTTGAGGGGAGGCTCGATGGTCCTTTGTTCGAGGGGAGGATTGTTGGGTATACGACCAAAGTCCCACATTGACTAGAAGTGGGGAGGATCATGGGTATATAAGGATGGACAAATATCTTCATTGGTATGAGGCCTTTTAGGGTAAGTCCAAAAGCAAATCCATGAAGGCTTAGGCCCAAAGTGGACAATATCATACCATTGTGGAGATATGTGGTGTCCAGAGTTCTTACCGAAGAAACAGGGCACGATCCGAATATGTGTCGATTATCAGGACGTAAATAGTGCTTCTCCAAAAGACAACTACTTGACCCCTTTTATTGACCATATTGTTGATGACTGCGAGATTTATTCATTCATGGATGGATTTATTTATTCACTTATTTATCCCTAGGGTACTTTTTCTTATAGAAATATCCCTTTTGGTTTAAAGAACATAGGGGCCACGTTTCAATGTGTGATGGATTACGCTTTCCACAACATTAAGCATATCATGCAACCCTATTTGGATGATCTCCCTTCTCACTCCAAGTGTTGGGTTGATCACCCCATGCATTTATGGGTCATTTTTCTCCATTGTAGACATTATAAAATTTGACTTAACCCGCACAAATGTGTATTCTGTGTTAGTTTTGGTCGACTCCTTGGTTTTTTTGTTTCGAAACAAGGAATTTGTATTGATCCTTTAAAAGTATAAGAAATCGTTGACTTACATGTGCCCTCTACTCTCATTCAGTTACAAAGGCTCCAAGGGAAAGCTAAGTTCCTGAGGAGGTTTGTCCCTAACTATGCTGAAATGAATAAAGGATTTACTCCATTACTGATGAAAGGGGTCCCCTTCCATTGGGATGATATTTTACATAAAGTGTTTGATGCCTTGAAAGATGTACTGGTTTGGGCATCTCTCTTATATCCCCCTGACTATTAGCGTGACTATTTCCTGTATCTTGTTGCCGCCATATCTACTATAGCTATGGTATTGGTCCAAGAAGACGATATGGGGATTGAAAATCCCATTTATTATAGGAGTCGAAACCTCAATGATACTGAGATCTGGTATACTCATGTAGAAAAGTTAGCCTTGGCAGTCGTTCAATCTGTTCAGATATTTTTCCATTACATCTTGCTTTGGAAAACTACGGTCATTTCAAATTGCAACCCTATGACACACATATTTCCACGCCAATTTTTAGGGGGGAAATACTCCAAATGGATCATTATTACCCAAGTGTTTGACTTGGAATTCATCAAATCCAAGTCGAAAAAATCCTTAGTTTTCGCTGAGATAATGTGCAATCTCCCTTCCCTTGATGCTGAATCTACACCTGAAGATTCCATCCATGATGATTCATTGTTTCTGATCTCATTATTTGACCTGTGGTATGGATATTTTCTTATATATCTCTAGACCCAGACTTTTTGAACTAATACCTCTCTCTCCGAGCGACAATGTATCCGGTACCAATCATGAAATTACGTGATTATCAGTAACACCCTTTACTGTTTGTTATAAAATTATATATTACAGAGCAATGGAACACATAAGATATTGTAGAAATATAAACATAGAAAACACATAAAACACATCAAATAAGAGAGACATAGATATACGTGGTTCACCAAAATTTGAGTTATGTCCACGGAGGAACAACCAGTCCTTCCTTTTATATTATCCAACAAAATGAAGAGATACAACCTACAACAGATCTGATGTAATTCCCTCTTCACTCTCACACAATCTCCTCTCCCTTTTTTGCTCAAAATACAGATCTACATAGACATAATACAATTCCCTCATATATAGCAAGAGGTTTCCTTCTAGGGCAAAAAAACCCTAAATTAAACCTAACGTCTACCGTCAGATCTCCACTTAATGAATGGCCCAGATTGACTACGATATTACAACATTTTACAAGGCAATTTTACATCTATTTTTAGCTTCGAGGGCGCCCCTTTGAACCCCCCTGGCAGCGTACATTTTACGGGCTTACGAATTGGGGTCCAATGCAGAGATACCTTTGAATACATAAGATAATTAGGCACTACAACCAACACCGTCATGGTATCGATACTATTTTACGGAGGTGTCTCACTCTTGTGGAGGTTGAGAAAGTCTTGAATGAATTCCATTCAATGGAATGCGACGAACATTTATCTGGTTATGCTACTGAACAAAAAATCTTACACTTTGGTTACTTTTGGCCCACCATTTTCTATGATTGTATCCTCACAGTCCATTAATGTCATGCATGCCAGATCTATGATCGTAAAATACACGCTCCGTTAGCCTCATTTCATCCCGTTGTCGTTGTTGGTCTCTTTGCGAAATGGGGCATCGACTTTATGACATGTAACCCTCACTTGGCCAGGGGGAATGGATATATCATTGTCATTGTTGACTACTTTACTAAGTGGGCCAAAGTGATGCCTACATATAACAACACTGGTGAAACGAATGTATACTTTTTCTTCAATCACGTGATTGCTAGGTTTGGTATTCCACAAGAAATAGTTATGGATCACGGGAAGCATTTTTAGAATCATATGATGACCAAATTAAATGCCAAATTGAGACTTTCACATGAAAATTTCACTCCCTATTATCCTCAGGCTAACAGACAAGTTGAGGTTGTCAACAAAGTTCTTAAGACTAGGCTTCAACGCATGATAGGGGTCTATAAATTAGACTAGCACTTACTTCTCTTTTTTGCCTGGTGGGAATACTGAATCTAAATTAGGACTGCTACCATATTCACACCTTTCTAGTTTGTTTATGGTCTGGAAGCGATCATTCCCATTGAATGTGAAATTTCATTGTTGAAACTAGCTATCGAACTTCTTCCTGCTACTTTGACAATGGAGGAAAAGACGCATCAAATCACAATATGACACAAGTGTCAAGCCTAGATTCTTCCCAAAAGGAGATATGGTTCTCTTATATGACCAAAAGGCCAATAAGTTAGGTCCAGGAAAGCTCCATCCTATATGGATGGGCCCATACATTCTCAAGAGGGTCCTTGCAAAAAGGGCTTATGAGTTAGTAGACCTCGATGTAGTTCCATTGGCACAACCTAGAAATGGGTTGTACCTCAAAAAATACTATGCTTGATCCCATGCATAGTACACTATGTACATACTATTTATAGGTGTGTTGAGTGTGTTTGCAATGTGTTTTTCAGAGTTTCCCATGGCTTTTGTTGATTCCTTTTACTTTTGGATTATATATTTTGACCTCTCTCGAACCATATATTGGTTATGACGATGGTGCTAGCCATAGTACTTGGTACCTATCCTCTTCAGTGTGGGCTATCTTTGCTCTGAATGGCGAGCTAGTGACCATGCAAGGGA
Organism: Pinus taeda; assembly: GCA_000404065.3. Taxonomy (NCBI): domain Eukaryota; kingdom Viridiplantae; phylum Streptophyta; class Pinopsida; order Pinales; family Pinaceae; genus Pinus; species Pinus taeda. The sequence goes on along the minus strand of APFE031067415.1, from coordinate 85,318 downwards.
TTTGCATTGGTCACTCTACTAATAACATCGTTGAGTATAACGCAATGGTTGAGCTACTATATGATGTTATTTCACATGGTATTTATCATATAGTCATCAGGATTGACACATAGCTCATGGTACTACAACTCGCTAATATCTATTCAGTGAGAAATCCCACCATCCTTTGCATGGTTTTGAGAGTGTGTCTTTTGGAAAGATATTTTGATTTCATACGACATGAACGTAGTTCTAGAAATATTAACACATTAGCAGATGCCCTAGCTAATTTTGTTTTAGATAAATATTTGCAACAAATGTAGATAACTTTCAATTCACATCACATCATATTGAAAACAGAATAGGAACTAGGAAACACTGAAAATATATATATATACACACACACACATTAAGTTTGGTTTTACAAAATGTGTGCCTCGAGACACATATGGATACATCTCCCATATAAAAACTACATGCAAAAAATCTAAGTAGAAAGATCAGTGGTGCTCATGATAAAATGACAATGCACGAGCTATCTTGCGTAGTAATTGACCAATACGACTAGGCACTTTGATAGTGTGTCATTGAAGTTGCAATGAAAATTAATTGACCATGGTCTCATCAATCCTGTGTGTCAGTCCCTCCACATGGAGCTCCACCTCTAATAGGATCTCAACAACCTCAAGATCCCGTAGCGCATCTCATCCTACCGCAATGACATGTACTGGTCCCACTGCCTTCTCCTGTGGCTGCCTCTCTGTGTAATAGAGATATGTACTACCTATTGGTTGAACATGCCCTATATCTGCATGAAAACATCAAATATTTTAGTCTCAGGAACATCAAAAAACACAAAAAAAAAAATAGCAAAACTTTGAAAAACTTAATGGTCAAAGTATCTTACCTGAAGCATCCCATTTCTCACCCTCGAGCAACTTGAGCTTAGTATCATTACAGAAATCCATCCCTACATAAGGATAATCATCAATAATGATGAATTATTCGTGCGACCATAAAAATAAGTTTAGTGAAAAGATGATCGCTGATGGACTTGCATGGTGGCTCATATGGTCTATCCGTGGGATCCTCATATCAATGGGCTCAAGTACCATCTGCTAAGGCTACAATAATGGTACCCTCTCTAGAGAAAAAGAGGCTAAGATTAAGATTGTGCCATAGTCGAAGTTCTTCAACTTCCCCTCCTTTGCTTTAGTAAATTTTTCCTTCAAATTGACCAAGACACCCTCACTCTAGTTGAATAGTGTCGACTCTAGACACTCTATCCCATATTGCATGAATGATTTTCTCGCTACATGTAGTGTTGAGCTGCCTTCAAATCTTGTAATAATGAACAAGATCATTCTCAAGGGAAATTGGGTCACATCCTTTATGTTGATATTTCCATCCCTAGTAGGAAGGGCTTGAGGTATATAATAGGTAGTGATATAGTCTTTCACTGTCTCACCATCACTTCTTCCACCTAGAAGAGAGATGAGAGCACCTCGCTTTGACAAACCTGTTAGAAAGTAAATATCATCTACCTGTATCTTGAGTAGATTTCCCCCAAACCTGAATTTTTATCCCTGAATATCCCATGAACGGACAACGTATTTCAACAACTCTATTTTTTTCCTCATACCACGAAGCCAAAACAATTTTAATAACCCACAATTTTTTAGCCCTTGGATTGTAGCAAGGTTGTTTTCTACATTCAAATCTTGTTCCTCATGTTCTCTTTCTCTCCAAATGAATGTCATTTTGTGTTAATGGGTACCTGAAACATCAACAAGGAATCCATTAGGCTCTTTCCCATGCAAAAAATCTAACAAAATTTGAGGCAATATTGAAATGAAACTTGAAGAAATGCACCCAACGCACCCCAACAATGCTTACCAAAGCATTGCACCTTTTTCTGTAGTGTTTCTCTGCCTAGGTGCAATGCCTTTTTCAACGCAAGGGGGTGCATTGGTCCCAAGGATTTTTTTATGAAAACCATGGGCCTCAAAACCTTGAAAATATTGCATTAAAATACAAAAATGAATAGTGGAAAGATAGAGAAAGGTTTTAGTTCCTACTTGGAAGCGACAACACTTGAAATGGTTCCTTGGATTGGTTGCAATCAGTTGTAGAAGATTGAGGGCAAAAGGGCTCCAAATACTCAGTATTGAAGGTAAAATGTGAAATAGTAAAAATGAAAAGCTATTTTGAACATTTATGGTCATTTTCTCATTATTCTATTCATTTTTAGTATTTTGACCTAGATATGCTTCGTTTTTACTATGTGTAGAAATTCTCATTGTAGATTAAACTGATTATGCAATGTACTAAAGCAAAATACTTAATCTACTTCTACAATCAAACTTGTGGAAGCTTAATCGATTTTGAGCAAGATAAAACATAACACATATAACAGAGAAGAAGAATCAATACACATGAAACACAGAAGAATACTCTAGGGAAAGCCTCAGCTAAAAACCCCGCTATCTGTATTATCATAGAAGTGGAAATATCTCAGGATTACACAAAGCTTTAGCTCTCACATCTATCCAGCTCTCAGTACAATCCCTCACTACTACTCATAGACATAATAGAAAACACATATGCCTTCTCCTCTGTCCTCCAAGCCTCTTATTTCCTTGCGTTGTTCCTCTAGGATGATTCACCTTCAACCAAGTGGAACACTGCTCTTACCCACTGTAAAACTGCACAATCCTCAAGGAATGAATTCCTTCTGCATGCAAGAGATTTTCTCATATGAATATTTTTGCAACTGATAGTACATTGTCCCTACCTTTAATCTCAACTGGGTCTTTGTCTGAACTAACATGCATGAGTTATTTATGAGAGAATATTCAGTTATCTGGAGAACACTAGTTGCATGCATGCATGCATTAATTGACTGAACTCACAATTAGTTCCACAAACTGTTTGGAACTAATCTAACTAGAATTAACTCAGTTAAATGAGCTAACTAATTACAACTCAAATACAACTCATCCTTATCTCCTTAATTAAGGGATAACTTCCTCAATCAAAGGGATAATTGTTGCATGTCTTCACAAAGACATCATGTTTGAATTTCTCCAACTAATTAATTCAAGATGAATTAATTAATTATTTTTCAAATAGTTGGTGAGACTAAATTCAAATTTTAATTCTCAATTTCAATTCAAGGACAAATTAAAATTGAAATATATCTTGAAATGTTATTTTTAGCATTTCTTGTTACTATTTTCAACACTCCCTCTCAACAAGAAAGGGATTATTTGCCACCATGATCCTGTCTCTATGGAACTCGAATTTACACTTTGACAATGCCTTAGTCAAAATGTCAGCATGTTGCTCCTCAGTTGAAATATATTGCAACAACATGATCCTCCTCACCACACAATCTTTGAGATGATGATACCGAATGTCGATATGCTTGGACCTGTCATGAAACATTGGATTCTTAGAGAGTTTGATACAACTATGATTATCACAGGAGATCACAATTGGATCCATCCTCTGATCAAACAAACCAACTGGAATTTTCCACATCCAAATGGCCTCACATGCTGCCTGACTTGCAGCCATGTATTCAGCCTCTGCTGAGCCGAGTGCAATTGACCTCTGTTTCCTGTTGTACCAAGAAACTGCAGCTGAACCAAGGTTGAAAATTCCTCCTGATGTGCTCTTTCGATCTAATGGACTCCCTGCCCAATCTGCATCTATGAAGCCCTGCAGCTTCATTCCCTCTAACCATCTATACCATAATCCATATTGATATGTGCCTCAGAGGTATCTTAAAACATGCTTCGCCGCCTTCCAAAATAGCTTGGTAGGTTGAACCATATCTTGACTCAGCTAGTTCACCGCATAGCACAAATCTAGTCATGTGTTCACTAAGTACATTAGTGAACCCACAAGCTGCCTATACATAGTAGCTTCTCTTACTTCTCCTGAAGTAGAATCCTCCTTCCTCCAGTTACCTGCTAGAGGATTATCCATGGGCTTGCACTTCTCCATGTGGAATCTCCTAAGTATACCATTGGCATACTTGCCTTGAGACACAAGCACTTCCCCATCCTTCTGCCACACTTCCATGCCTCAAAAGTAGTGTATGAGACCCATTTCTTTCATCTCGAACTCTCTTGCAAGGTCCTCCTTGCAAGACATGATCAAATGATCATCACATGTCAATATCAGATCATCAACATAAAGAACAATGATCAACTGCTTACCTTCCACCATGATGTGGTACAAGTTTGCATCTGCTTCACTCTTTGTGAAGCCCAACCTAGTAAAGTAGCTGTTGATCCTGGTGTACCAAGCACAAGGTGCTTGCTTCAATTCATACAAATCTCTCTTGAGTCGGCACACATGCGACTCATGATCAAAGGTCTCAAAACCTTCCTGTTGCTCTATGTACACCTCTTCCTCAATCTTGTCATTGAGGAATGCAAACTTCACATCCATCTGATGGATCTTCCAACCCATCTGTGATGATACTACCAATATCGATCTGATAGATGAGTACCTTGCTATAGGAGAAAAAGTCTCATCATAGTTGATCCCCTCGCCTTGTGAGAAAGCACAGACAACAAATCTTGCCTTATCTTTCTCCACACTACCATCAACAGCTTGCTTTACCTTGTAAATCCAACAGGAACTCACAACTAACTTGTTCTCCAGTCTTGGAACCACATCCCAAACATTGTTCTGAACTATGGAGTCATACTCCTCCACCATAGCATCAACCCGAATCAGCTGTTGCACTGCTTCCTCGAAGGAAGATGGCTCGGTCTCAACACATTCCTCAATAAGGGCCATGTATCCAGTGTACCTATCAGGTGACCTCCTCTGTCTGCGCTGAGAAGATGGTTCTCCCACATTCTCTCTTGCATCTAACAATAATCTGTCAGCTTCTCTCGTGCGCTTTCGCCCATCTCTAGAAGACTCTACTTGAGTTGCTGTCTCCACTCCTGGAACCTCTACATGCAGCTGCTCCGCATCAGTCTGAGGCTCCTCCTCCTTAGGAACCAAAAGTTCCTCCACAGCCTGTAGTTGGAGCTCCCTCTCAAGGGAAAATCTCATGGCCTTCTTCTCATCAAACTTAATATCTTTGTGAACCACTATCTTTCGACTGGTAGGAAAATACACCTGATAGTTGTGGGGTGTATCAGTGTACCCCACAAGTATCCCCAACTCTGTTGTTAGCTCAAGTTTCTTATGGCCATCCTTGGTCACATGGAAATAAACTGATGAGCCAAAGATCCTAAAGTGACCCACATCTAGTCTCTTCCCACATAAATCTTCCTTTGGTGTCTTTATCCCAAGAATGTGATGTGGGCTTCTATTATGCAAATAGGCTGTTGTGTTACATACCTCAACCCACAAATGAAGTGGTAGGCCTTGGTCATGTAGCATCACTCGAGCTGCCCCTACAATCGTTTTGCTCTTCCTCTTGGCCACGCCATTCTACTATGGGTTATGAGGTGTCGTCAACTCCCATTTAATTCCTTCCGCTGCATAGAAGTCCTTAAACTCTTGAGAGACATACTCTCCACCATTGTTGCTTCTCAAGGCCCTGATCTTCTTCCCTGATTCTTTCTCAACCAAAGCTTTGAACTCACAAAACTTTGAGAAGGTTTGATCCTTCTTCTGCATGAAATAGATCCAGCATTTACGAGAAAAATCATCAATGAAAATCACATAATACCTTTGTTTAGCGGTGGAGGTTGTCGAGAAAGGTCCACACATCTATATGAACTCACTCCAAGATTACTTCAGTTCAACTGTCTCGATCATGAAAGGAAGATTTTGCATACTTACCCAAGGTACAACCTTTGCATGTGTCCACTTGCTCAAGTTTACCTTTGGGAAGTCCAGTAGAGATCTGCTGCATTATCTTCAAGGCCCCATGATGCAAGTGGCCCAACTACGTATGCCATAACTCCCTAATATCTTGGCTTTGCACCAATTTTGCTTTGGAACTCAATGCAACACAATCATCTACCTCCAGCTTGTAGAGATTCTTCACTCGAATCCCAATCCTCTTGGTCTGACTTGTGGCTATGTGTCTCAGGAATGCCTTTCCTTTACTAAAGACTACATCATAGCCTTTGTCTTCCAACATTGCGACTGATAACAAGTTCTTCTTTAGTCCAGGCACATACTTTACATCAGTCAGGGTGAGAGGAGCTCCATGCTCCCTCTAAAACACAACCGTACCTTCACCTGAAACACGATACTTTCCATCATCACCCATCTATATGCGCATCTTGAGGTATTTCTCGTCCAAGGTATTGAATAAACTCTTATCGCCTGTCATGTGGAATGAGGCTCTACTGTCCAGGTACCAAACACAACCCACCATCAATGAAACCATGCATGTAATGAAGGTAAAATCCAATTCGAACTATGAGGCCAGTGCCTCACCTTCTGATCCTTTCGAGGATCCCTTCTTAGATTTCTTCAATGGACAATTAGTTGCATAATGGCCCACCTCATGACAATTAAAGCATCTCACTTTAGATTTGTCAATATTCTTCCCACCATGGGAAGAACTCGATTTGGAATGAGAATCCTTCCTTTTCCCTTTCCTTGCCTTACTTGCTAAGGTTAGATTTTCTTCGTCATCATGCTTAGATGAAGAACCATCTTTGGTGCTCCTCCTGATCTCCTCCTACATCAGATCCGACCATAGTCGTTCCCAATCTGGCAGTTTCTCTCTTCCATTCATTAAGTCCTGGTAGCTATGCCAGCTCTTAGGAAGACCGAGGAGAGAAAGACTCACCATGTCATCATTGGCTGTCGTTATTCCTACACTTCCAAGCTCATCTCTGCAGGTGGTGAGCTTGTTTAGATATGTAGAAATCATGTCACCCTTTTCACACTTGATTTTCCGAAGCTTGTCCTTGAGCGCCAACTTCCTCTGGTCACTGCTATGTTGATATATGTCCTTCAATGGTTCTTCCACATTGAAAACGAAGTCTCCTTCCCATGGAGACTTGAGACAATATGGTCTCGAACTCCCTCCAGAAGAAACCTCCTCGCTCTCGCCACACATTTATTCTATTCCGCCAATTCTTGGGCATTAGCTGCTGCTGGCTTGGGGACTTCTTGATCAATGAAATCCTTCAAACCATTGTCTTCTAACACTACTTCCATGAGATCCTTCCATGCTATGTAATTCGAGCTGCCATCCAGGGCATACTCGAGTCTCAAGTCATTGAACGCCATTGATGAACTTTGAGATATTATAAGAAATCAATTTTCTACCTGCAATCAAGAACTTCAAACTTCAAACTTTTCCCTTCTCAATATGCTATTCATAGCTCTGATAAACTTGGCTCCGATACCATGTAGAAATTCTTATTGTAGATTAAACTGATTATGCAATGTACTAAAGAAAAATACTTAATCTACTTCTACCATCAAACTTGCAGAAACTTAATCGATTTTGAGCAAGATCAAACAGAACACATATAATAGAGAAGAAGAATCAATACACATGAAACACAGAAGAATAATCTGGGGAAAGCCTCAACTGAAAACCCCATTATCTATATTATCATACAAGTGGAAATATCTCATGATTACACAAATATTTAGCTCTCACAGCTATCCAGCTCTCAGTACAACCCCTCACTATTGCTCATATACAAAATAGACAACACATATGCCTTCTCCTCTGTCATCCAAGCCTCCTATTTCCTTGCATTGTTCCTCTGGGATGATTCGCCCTCAACCAAGTGGAACAGTGCTCTTGTCCACTGTAAAACTGCGCAATCCTCAAGGAACGAATTCCTTCTGCATGCAAGAGATTTTCTCATAGGAATATTCTTGCAACTGATAGTACACTGTCCCTACCTTTAATCTCAACTGGGTCTTTGTCTGAACTGACATGCATGAGTTATTTATGAGAGAATATTCAATTATCTGGAGAACACTAGTTGCATGCATGCATGCATTAACTGACTGAACTCACAATTAGTTCCACACACTGTTTGGAACTAATCTAACTGGGATTAACTCAGTTAACTGAGCTAACTAATTACAACTCAAATACAACTCATCCTTATCTCCTTAATTAAGGGATAACTTCCTCAATCAAAGTGATAATTGTTGCATGTCTTCACAAAGACTTCATGTTTGAATTTATCTAACTAATTAACTCAAGATGAATTGATTAATTATTTTCCAAATAGCTGGTGAGATTAAATTCAAATTTTAATTCTCAATTTTAATTCAAGGACAAATTAAAATTGGAATATATCCTAAAATGATATCTATAGCAATGTTATTTATAACATTTCTATTTTTAGCATTTCTTGTTGCTATTTTCAACACTATGAAATAGGTATGTTTAATCCTTTTTGTGGTGTTTTGAGCACGTCGAAAGTTATTAGCAAATTTTTTATTATGTTTTGAACATGTTACTTTGATCGAAGAGTACTTTTATCTCTTTTTCGGGTTGTATAAACCTATGAAAAGGGACCCCCCTATATTCCTCTTGCAACTCTTTTTAGACTCCCAAAATATGAAAATATTGTTGAGCACTTGTTTTTTCAAACTCGTAAAAGTAATTGAAAATACATCTACTCAGTATAAGTTTAACCCTTTTCCGAACTGAGATAGAATAACTACAAAAAAGGAATACCTTAGTTGAACATGGCTAAGAGGTTCTCTTGGGTAATTTTTTCTACCTTTTTGGACCTAAGGGACTACTTACGAAAAGTGACATTTGGAGTTTTCTTTTTCGCCTCTTTTTCAAACTCTCTAAACATGAAAATATATTGAGTTTTACCCTCGTTGAACTTGTAAAAACATCAAACAACGATGGACTCATCATTCATGACTGGAATGAACCACTCCTTCTCAAGGTTTGTTAAGAATACTCAGAGGGATTCATCTAAAGGATGAACTTACAAATCAAGCATATGTTATCCTCCTTACGCTTGTTAAAAAATAAAGAGGTACTAACCAATATGGTTGTGGAAATTGGGAAAACAAGGGATTCCATTTTGCTAATGGAAGTGAATCGCTCTTGGACACTACACTCTCCACTTCATCTTCATGGTTGTTGGGTTGGTAATCTACTTGTCTTTTGGTTATCATACCATTTTTAGAACCTCCATTTTGGTTTTGGGTCAATGTTGTCACCTCCATTTAGTGTCATCAGTGTGTTAAAGACAAGTCATTTATTTGATCTCTTCTACAATACTCTTAAGCCTTCATTTCCATGTCAGAATCATTCTGATAATTTTGTCTTGATCATGATACATGTTTTGTGTCGTTGCTGGGGGATACATCAAGGCCCTCCTGTGATAGGTCGCTTCCTATCAACATCAACACATCATCCAAGAAGTTGACTTAGAAACACACTTTTGATACCTTGGTGCTTGCATACATCAATGGCAAGTTTCCTCACTCTCGACGAAAGGTTTACATAAATGGCCTTCGATAGAAAGATTATGTGTGTTGTTTGAAATCAACTCATTTATTCACACCATACAGATTGTACTATAGTACCTTGAGAACCATTAACATCAGTGGTGGTTTCTCTCATGTCTGTAAACTGCTTACATCATTGGTTGGTAATCAGATGGTGTCTGCCATGCTCGACTCCATTTCATTGATTCACATGGTTAGACTTGTAAATTGGTTGATCATGTGAATGAGATAGAAGACCCTAGATCTAGTTTCAGACATTTGAGTTGCGATTTCAGGAGTTATACAAATATAACTATGTATGATGGCCATGATCATATAGATAGTCATCCAGTCATGAGTCCACCAGTTGCATCTATGGACATGCCATTTTATCATTGTAAATGTTATGTTAGCTTATGAGCTGAGTATGGGTATGCCTCCCTCAGTAAACAAAGATGTCATGTTGTAAATGTATTGTAACAGATGTAGCTTGTCGAGTTTCCTTAATCAGTCATCAGTCATCATCTCTAACTTTGCGCTTTAGGGGGGATTCTTTTATAGGCCATTTTGTCACATCCGATTAGTAAGCCTCCTAATGGGATCAATCAACATCATATTCCCCTTAGTCACCATATTGCACAAATCCATAAGCATGTTCCATTCATCCCCCATAATTTCACCCCTAAATTGTATCATCTGAGCCAGTTTTAGGACCAATGCTCCTTGTATTCCTACTAGGGTGCAATCACCTACAGTTTGTTCCACTCTAGCTTGCGTTGGTCACCAGCAGGTTTCTCCCCTTTGCACCTGTGTTGGTTCTAAAAATCTGGGAGAATGATTGGGATTTTGGAAGCTTCCCCTTCTAGGAGTTTCCAGAAGTTGTTTCAACTACTTACCTTAGATAAAACATTTGGATCCTATCCTTCCCTACTTTGGAGTTTTCACCACTTATCCTTTGATCCTATCCCTCCATCAAAACTGGATATCAAACCTTAGATTGGTAATTGGATAAGAACTCCCAACTTACCATACTTCTCTATATATTCCCAGCCTTCTATGTGGTTGGGGGTTGGATTTTGGAGAGTGATTTTGCCCTTATGCTGCTATAGTGAGTGGTCATCATCTCATGCATTTAAGGTGATTGGAGGTGCATATTGTGACAAGGAAAGGACAAGTCAACAACTTGGAGGAGCTCTTCTACAAGATTAACTATTGTAACTTATGGTTGTAATCTCCTTCCATTTATATTAATGCAAATAATTCATTGTTTTCCTATATGTGATGTTATTGTTTCATGTATTTCAATAGCATGTTGATCTATTGAATGAAGTACTTAGATGATATTGCATAGATCTCGTAGTTTCTTGGCTTGTCTTATCTAACTGTGCAGGTTCTAATTTTGGCACTCAAAGCCGGAATTGGAGCTTCCAATCTAAAGAAGGAGCACAATGCGTGAAGGATTCCAGGTAGGCCTCAATCTATCATCTATTTACTTTAAGGGAAATCATTGTGTTTTGTGTCCCTATGTTGTTCTAGGATAACCACCAACCTAGGGGAGATACTTTTTCCTGCAATCATAAATCTTGTATAACAACAACCTTTGTATCTTCATAATTTATTCTTTCATACAACCCACATATCCCAATAACTTAAAAAAAAATAACTCCTATTCCTCTATGGTAATGTTTCCCATCATAACTTAAAAGAACTCTTGCATATTGTTTTGATATTGAAGCTTTAAAAGGTATTGTTGCTAGAAAAACATGTTGAGTTGCTTCTAATAAATTCATATGTCATTGATATGCTTAACTTTCTTTTATTGATCCCACCACATGGAAGCCTTTCCTTGTAGATAGCACATAGCAATTTTGGCTTCTAGGTTGGATGACTAGTTATGCAACTAGAAATACTTCTTATCCCTAGCAACTGAGTTTCAACATCCTCTCTTATCTTGGTTTCACCAGAAAAGGATGGTAGTTCAATATTATTAAGCTCTTCTTGTAAATTAATGTACCCATGTCTTCTTCTTTGATGTCTATTAAGGGGCATTTCAAGGCAACTCTTTGATTCTTAGATGCATGAGACTTCCTAGTTAAATAATTTGGTTAGTAATGATGTCTTTCTTAAGTGCCAAGATATTTTATGATCATCCCTCCTTGCATGATATTTTTCTTTTTCATAATGACTCTAACCTATTCCAATCATTATTTTGTCTCTACAAATTATTTAAATTTGGCAACAACCAAGTGTTTAGATGAATGTATTCCTCTTGGAATTTTATTAGTCTTCAATTCTTAGTTCTATAAATATGCACCTCCATTTTTAAACTCGTCGTGGTTTTTACCATATTTAATGGTTCATTCTCTCTTTATGTCCATTAGATTTTGTAAGTGCATTTCCTAAGTTGATATTCAAAGCTCTAAGTTTTTCTTCATGACTATTTTGTCCTTGTCTACCTTCCACATTTTTTCTTCAAATGTGCCCATCATTTATGAAATTTACTTGTCCTTATTGTAGTACTTGTTCTACAAGAAGTGTGCATGCCACTAAAACTATTAAATATACCTCATTTCTAGATTTGTAATATTTTTCTTCAACTTCTAAAAAATATTCACCCTATCATTTTTTTCCTATTAATTAAGGCTATGGGTTTTTTTTCTTCCTAGTTTTTGAAGAACTATGAAGCATTTATCCAAATTATAAGCTTGCATTCATATTCGCCTTCAAACTATCTTTCTAATGAATCTACTCATGCTCCAATCAGAGCTTAGAGATAAAAGTTATAACTCTTAAAAACCACCAAATTTTCCCATTTTCTTCACTTTTTCCATTTATACAATCACGCTGAAAGACCAACTAATATTGTCTATAAAAGAAAATATAGTGAGAACCAAGAAAACTTTTGTATTAGGAGGAAATAATACTTACAATTGTGAATACTCAACAACTTTTAGCTTAATAATATGATGCTCCAATTGTTTTCTACATTAATTTGGAATTATCAAATTTAGGTTTTTTCACTTTTAATGCAAACTTACAATTTTTGGCGAAAATTGTTATCTTTCAAATGAAGCAAAACTAGAAAAACTTCAACAAGGAAAATTTGTGTAGATTGTTGATGACACTAAATGTTAACTACAGAAAAAAATTTCCAAACTCGTGAACTTATGGCCCCCTTCCTCTTCTAAAGATTTCAAAAATCGTCAAAAAGTTTCCTATAATAATATATTTTGGCTTGTTTTTGAATCTCCACTCTAAACCCTTTGGAATTTATCCAAATATTCCAATAAATTTCTTAATGTTTGCTCCTATTCCTTACTATCTATTTTTCATTGTTAGAAAGTTGTTGGTAATGAGTACCACCATATTCTTCGAAAACCACTTATTGACATTTTCTATAATGTTGGAGTTGAATTAGTTAATGACCCTCACTATCATTTTTATAGTCCTCGTCATTGAAAACTTCCAATTCAAAATTTCACTTAACTCTCACCTTACCTACTTCTATAGTGGCCAAAATAGGAATTTCACTCCATATTTTATAACACACACACACACACACACATGTGGGATGACATATGGATAATGATGTGGCATTAACATCCACGTGTCATACTTTGATGTTACCTTGTTATCTCCCTTGCCTCCATGTCACTTGACTCCATCATTGTGATCCCATTTACTTTTTCCCACTTTACTTGATAAGTTGTATTATTATTGCAAGCCACCAATACCTCTCTATCCTTATAGACCACTCGGCGTGATATCCTTGATTGATGTGATGGGAGGGGAGGGTGTCTTATCTCGAACATACATTTTCTGGCACATATCAATTGAGGAATACGATTCTGCTAGCCATTATCATGACTCTTTTTTCCTCGTTTTGCCTCCTTTTTCCTCTGTAAGATGCTTACTACCTAGGGGACATGTGCCTCTCTAAGAATAATTGTGGAGACATTTCAACCTTCTAAAATACCACTCCACTTGCCTCTATAAACTACTTACCATCATTTTTCATGCAACTCAACTCCATGGCCCTATACCATGCCTTATGGACGCCACCTACACAAAAGGACTCCACCTCGTAATGCCATGATGCCTCTACGTCATTTGTAGTGGGTCCATGTAACAGGCCCACATAATTTTTTATAGGGGTTTTCTCCATTAAATCATTGGTGTGTGGGGAAACAAAGTTTGTCTATGATTAAAATAATAGTATCCTTCTTTGGCCCCCTTTAGCCTCCCAAACCCCTCTTCTTTCCCCTCTTGTTGTGGGAGGGCGTTAGTAAAGTAATGAATAAAGTAGGGGAGTGAAGCTAATCAATAGTAAATAAAGCCCCCCAATTTTTCATCCTTCTCTATCTATGGCTTGTGATTTGTTTTCTTATCATTCAATGTACATTTTTTACATATTGCATCTTTCAGCTTTTGGTCATTCCCCATATACACATATTCATTACTAGTCTGGGGATCAAGGTTGGGGATTTTATGTAATAAAGTAGGGGAGAGAGGGAAAGTGTTAGATTTTTGATAGCATCAGACAGTTGTTCTAGTCTCAATTTGTGTCTAAGACGATAAGGAACACGAGATCTCTAAAACCCAGAAAAGGTTTTGGAAGAAACACATAGATACCACTCAGTTAAGTTAATTAATCAATAATTAAAAAATTCCTAGGTCTAACTTAGGAAAATTGATTAGTCAATGGGAATTAATTGAGGAGATTGACTTATGCTCCAGAGACTCCCAAAAAGTGACTTGGATCAAGTTTAAGATTATCTTAGTCATCAATCATGATTAGATCTTGTTTGTTGACACTCTAGCGAGAGATTATAAGAGCAAGTTGATGGGATGGAGAAAGACACAAGAGGGAGAGTGAGCTAGCTAAGGTAGATTGAGCTACCCATTTGTAGTGGTTCAGCAAGGGAACAGTTCAAGCCATAGAGAGAGCATAGGAGAGAGGGTTTGTTTTAGTTATCGGAGGTTGGGAGATCATCTAGGAGGCACTGCGAATATTTTCCAAGGTTAGAGGGGGGTTGGATGGCTCACTTGGAGCCAACTTGTAGGCAATGTATGTTATGCTAGGCCAACATTGCGCATAGCTAGTGAGGAGTGTGAGCAGGCCAATGGAGGCCAAGTTGATTTATAGAGGGAGAAAAATATTTCCCATATATTTTGGCTAGATATTTGCTAGAGGATTACTAATTGGGAAACCATATTATTGTACTCTCCAAATTTATTGCATCATAATAAAATAAGCCCTTATTTATTGCATCAATTTTCCCTTTGAGGTTTTTCTGGGGACTTTTTAGTCCAAAATAATTGTGTTGATTTTTATGTCTCTACATCTATTTCTTAGTTCCTAATTTTACTTCAGTGACATATTTTATTTATGAAAAATTGCAGTGTGATTTATTCGTTATTTTTAATATAACAAATAAACTGCTAATCAGTTAGGAGAATAAATTATAGTTTTTGCAGTTTTAAGGAAACTTCACTTGGTATCAGAGCATTGTTGATCATATCTGAGGCTCAAAAGTGAAAGATCAGAAGATCATGCAGTTTCAGAGCAAGATATGAAGATTCAGATATATGCAAGCCAAGGGTGCGAATTTTTGGGCAAAAATCAATTTCTAGAGGCAGGGTGTAGGAAAAAATCAATTTTCTCAAAAGAAAAATTTGCAAGTAGTGTGGTTATTGGATAGAGGGTTCTGGTGAGTAGATCAGTTGATTCCTAGAGTAGATTTGGGCATATAATATTTGTAGCAAGGGTTATAGTTGTAGATCTATGCTAGGTAGGGAGAGAAGAGCACACTAAGGAGATTTCTAGTTTATTTCTTAGAGGGTTTCCAATTTCTAGTTTCTAAGAGGAGATCGAAAACTTTCAGTAGAAGTATGTTGAAGCAATCAAATTAATTTGCTAGTGTGAGTTTCCCATAATAGTCAATTTTACTTGCAAAGGTTGTAGTTCATGTGCTAGTTCCTAGAGAAGGACATCTAGAAGGTAGAGTGAGTAGTCTCGGTGAGAAATTGAAGGTAGCACATTAGCCAGAGAAGGATTTCTGAAGGTATATCTATGCATTCCTAAAGGAGTGCGAGTAGTAGGAGGAAGGTCGAGTAGGAAGGAGAAGGAAATTTCCACATTCAGTCTCCAGTTTATTTGAGTTTCATGAGATGGCTTCAATAGGACATAAGGATCAAGACAGACTTGACGAAGCCTAAAATTTTGGTGTATGGAAGGCCATAATGCAATTTCTGTTAGATGAGTATGGTGTGAATGATTTCATGACAAATGTCATGGAAAAGCCAAAATATGCATATAAATTGGAAAACTTCAAGAAAGGGAAGACCAAGAAAAATAGGATGGTCTTAGACAGGGTTCGAGAACATATCATTCCACACATTGCAGATAAGACTATGGAAAAGGACATGTGGGCTGCCATTTAAATTTGTATGAGAATCCATTGGAGATTCACAAAAGAATTCTCAAGGAGAAGTTGAGGACAATGAAGATGCAGAAGGGTGACAGTGTGACTTCCTATCTCATTAGAATTTAAAATGTTCATGATGAGCTAGAAGTTGTAGGAGAGAAGCCTCAAGGCAAAGAACTTGTGTGAATAGATGTAAATGGGTTTAACAAGGAATGGCAAACCTTTGTTCAGGAGATCACTGGACAATATCAGCTACCAGATTGGAAATTCTTATAAAGTGACTTCATGCAAGAGGGGCTAAGGCTCAGCTTGGTCAAAGGCAATCCTAATAGCAACATCTCAAGGTTGAAAGATGAGAAGGAGGAAGAAGAAAACATAGCCCTTATAAGTAAAGGGAAGGGGAATAAAGGTCCCATCCAGGGACATAACTCAAAAGGAGGTGAGAAGAAGAAGAAGGACCCATTGAAGGTCTAATGCTTTGGATGTAGTGAAATTAGTCACTACATCTACCAACATTTGTAGAGGAAGAAGGATAAGAAGGGGGAGAAGACTATAACTGTGGCAGAGATAGATGAGTTGACCTCCAGGTTGAAGGAGTTCACTTTGATAGTAGCAATACTTCCAGAAGGATGAGGATCCTGATGCTTAAGTGTGTCAAGATGGGCAGGGTCTAGTGCAGAGGCATCAAAGAGATCAATTAGATTAGTTCTAATTTTTGCATGAATACCATCACATTTGGTACAAGGGCCCATAATATTTAGTAGTAGGAGGATCAGTGTCAACATGTACAGTCATATCTTGAGGGATAGTGCAGATCTAGTTGTAGACATATCCTCAAGGGATAGTGTAGAGCTAGTTGCAATCAAAGACTCAAGGGACAAATGAAAATTCACTTGCAGGGACATAGTAGATCAGAAGAGATAGATTTTCAAGTTGCATGTTTAGGAAATTCATATGATTAGGGGTGGTAGTGTGAATTATCCAGTTTCAGAGTGCAAGTATAGTTCCATCTAGAGAGAGATTCCATGAGAGGGTTTCCAACCTAGGAGAGATTTCCCTGTTTTGTTCAAGAGGGAGATAATGTGAGATTAGACTCACTATTGTAGTAGTAGTGCAAGAATAGTAGCAGAGCAGTGACAATAGGAGTGTGAGGTGGATCAGAGTATGCATAGTAGCATGATGGATGATGAGAGCTAGTTTTATCACAGATGTCAGAAATCAACAACATGGACAGTCTAATAGGTTGTAGAGGAGAGAGATGATGGGGAGAAGAGAACACCTTTCTCACTAAGAGAGAGTGCTATATTTTTGGTAGCATTAGATAGACGTTTTAGTCTTGATTTGTGCCAAAGAGGTTAAGGAACACAAACCTGAAAATGATTCAAGAGAAAACACCTGAAGACCACTCAATTAAGTTAATTAATCAATAATTAAAAAATTCTTAAGTCTAACTTAGGAAAATTGATTAATTAACAGAAATTAATTAAGAAGATCAACTTATGCTCTAGGGTTTTCCAAAAAGTGACTTAGATCAAGTGTAATATGATCTTAGCCATCAATCACAGTTAGATCTTGGCCATTGATTCTCCAGTGAGAGATTATATGAGCAAGTCAATGGGATGGAGAAAGACACAAGAGGGAGAGTGAAATAGCTAAGGGAGATCGAGCTACCCAATTACAGTGATTCAACAAGAACGTAGTTCGAGATAGAGAGGGAGTGTTAGAGAGGGAGCAATACAAAATTTAGGGAAGATATTTCTATAAATTTTCCAACATTTCTCCAGTGCCAGAGTGGAAGGAGGTAGGAGGTTGAATTATCTGCAGAAAAGGTCGTAGAAGCCAGTGCGAGTTGGCAGAGAGCATTCGTTTCATTTTATGGAGGTTGGGAGATCATATGGGAGGTAGAGGGAGGTTGGATGAATCACTTGGAGCCAACTTTTAGGTAGTGTGTGTTATTCCAAACCAACAATGCACTTAACCAATGAGGAGTGCGAAGCAGACTAGTGGAGGCCAAGTTGATTTGCAGAGGGAAAAAATAATCTCCCATATATATTGGTTAGACATTTTCCAGAGGATTTCCAGATGGGCATCCAGATTATTGTACTCTCCAAATTTGCTGCATCATAATAAAACAAGCCCTCATGTGTACATATATTTATCAGTTCCTAATTTACTTCCACAACATATTTTATTTTTGAAAAATTGTGGTGTAATTTATTCTTTATTTGTCGTATAATAAATAAATTGATAATCAATTAGGAGAATGAATTCTAGTTGTTGCAATTTCAAGGAAATTTTACAGGAGACAGTAGTAAAAGTATTAAATAAATCTGACCATTTTCTCATCCTTTTCCATCTATGGCTTGTGATGTAATTTTTTTATCATTCAATGTACAATTTTTACATATTGCATCATTTAGCTTTTGGCCATTCCCCATGTACGCATTTTCTTTACTAGTATGGGGATTAAGATTGGGGATGTTATGGATAATATCCCTTAATGTGAACCATTTGAAATTAATCGAAACCATAATAATGTGTGAATAATTTAAAATTCATGGGAGCCTTACCAATGTAACATCCCTATTCCAAAGCTTTAAAACCTCAATATTATAAGTCATGATTTAAGCTCGTGCCCTATTTGTGTTGCAATCAAAATATTCAAGAATAAATTTAAGATCAAAGACTACATTGTTACATATTTATTAAGATGGAGCTCATGGTTATTATCGATTTATAGCTCTTTGATGCATATATAATGCGACCACATATTATGCTTTTTACTAGTCAAAGCAATTAATTTTTTCATAAAATATGATTGTTATGCAAATAGAGGTATCTTATCCCTTTTATAGTAGGTTGAGAGTCAATTATATGACAGTGAATTATTGGATGTTTGCACTATATATAATAGAATTCACCTTTAATGCAATTATCTATGGTTATTATATATTTATCTTAGTGTACTTATGGATGTTCTATGACATGCACTTAATTTTTTTAACAAGAATATTTTTTATATAAGCAAAAGTGTTGCAGCCATACAATTCAACAAGATGTTATATATCAGGTTTTTGTCCTTCAAAATCAATAAAATAGAATCAAAATTTGCATCCTCATATGAATGGAATAGTATCTAAGTCCAAAATGTGGTTTCTGGTCACCATTACAGGGGTATATCCTAACAAACATGTTTACTAATTAAAAAACCTTCGAAAAACATTAGAAAAATGAAAAATTGTTTCATGTGTTATAGATTTAGTTCTACATTGACTAGGTGTCAAGCTCCAAATTCCTTATCCATATCTATGATCAATTGCTACTTTGTGTCTCCAACCTTGTTTAATGATAAACCAACATAGGGATGTACCTTTGAAGAAGCCATGTTTAAATGGTTGACTAATTTGTGAACATTATGCTCGAGCAAGGCACATTCTGCTTGCAATAATGCAACATTCTTCTTTTGAAACTACACTACGTCCATGAGGAATGCAAGTTCCTTATCTCTTCCCACCTCTTGCACCTGAAGTTGTTTTATAGTCTAGATGTGTTATTTTATTAGTCTTTCATTATTATCTCTATAACTATGTGCCTCCATTTTCAAACTCTTCATGGTTTCTGCCATTTCTAATGGTTCATTCTCTCTTTATGTTTCTTAGACTTTATCTCCTTTTTCCCTAAGTTGATATTCAAAGTTCCAACTTTTTTGTCATGACTATTAGGTCCTTACCTATCCCCTTCAATTATGATCTTCAATTATCCTTGTTGTAGCATTTATTCTACAAGAAAAGTGCATGCGAGTAAAACAATTAAATACACCTCATTTCTAGATTTGTAACATTTTTTTCTACTCCTAGAAAATATACACAATAACATTTTTTTTTCACTAATTAAGGATATATGTCTTTTTCTTCCCAATTTTTGAAGAACTATGGAGCACTCATCCAAAATCTAAGCCTTCATACACATTTTCCTTTGAATTATCTTTCCAATGGATATACTCATGCTCTAATTCGAGATTAGAGATAAAAAGTTATCACTCTTAGAATTCACCATTTTTACCCATTTTCTTCACTTTTCTCACTAATACATGTAAGCTCAAATACCAATTTCCACTATATATAAAAGAAAATCTAGAAAAAACCAAGGAAAAATTGTATAAGGGACAAATAAAATGTATACTTGTGAGTACTCAAAAACTTTTAAATTAATGATTTGATGCTCCAACCATTTTCTACATTAAGTTGGAATTATTAATTTTTTGCCTTTTTGAATTTTATCCAAACTTATATTTTGTCACAAAATTGTTATCTTTCAAATGGAGAAAAGCTATAAAAAACTTCAATAAGATTAAGTTGTCTAGGTTATTGATGACATCAACTACCAACCAGGAATTTTTTTCCAAACTCGTGATCTTAAGTCCCTCTTCCTCCACTAGAGATTTCAAAAGTCACCAAAAAGTCTCATAGAATAGTGGATTTTGGCTTGTTTCTACACCTTCACTCTTAACCCTTTAGAACTTAGCCAAATGACCCACTAGGTTTCTTCATGTTTGCTTCTATTCCTTATTGTTTACATTTCATCGTTAGCAAGTTGTTGGTAATGAATACTACTATGTCCTTTGAAAACCATTAATTGATACTTTCTGGAAATCTAGAGTTGAATTAGCTAATGACCCTCACCATAACTTTTATAGTCCTCATCAATGTGAACTTAAAGCTAATTTTTTCTCTTAATTATTAGCTTCCTTGCTTTTGTTATGGAAAAAAATGATTTTGGCTCCAAATTTTATAATGTGCACACACACACACACACACACACACATGGATACTAAGTAAAGTGGGAAAGAGGTAAATGGGGCCACAACAATGGGACCGAGTGACATAGAGGCAAGTTAGATGACATGGCAGCATCAAATTCTAACATGTAGATGCTACTGCCACAACATTAGTCATATATCATCCCACATTAGCTAGGATGCCACATCAAAAAAAATTATCTCTTTATATATGTGTATATGTGTGTGTGTGTGTGTGTAAAGAGAGGGAATCTTTTTTTTTTTTTTTTTTTTTTTTTTTTTTTCTTGTTATGTGGGATGAGATACGGATAATGATGTGGCATTAGCATTCACATTGTAGAGTATCCAAAATCTCTTCAAAATATCATCCACTTTCACCTTTATCGCCACCATTTCACTCACATGTCGCAACTCCATAGCCATATAATCTTTCATTAGCCTCCATTTTCATGATTACATGGGGTTACCTTTCTGTTTTCCAAAAGCTAATGATTTCTAGTATTTTAAGTGAATTTATGGTTAAAACTTAGAAAAATGACATATACTTTCTAATACTTAAAAGTGGATTGAGTTTCATGGCATGTGTAGGTCATTTGGAAGCTTCCAAGGCACCCTTATGTGGCCTGCAATGCTCAAATTCGAATTCCCTTCAAGATATGGAAGAAGATTTAGATAAAGGTCAAAGAGGATATGTGTCTCATCATTATCTATTTGAGTTGTAGTTCTATGATATTTTCTAGGGATCTAGGAAGAGAATAATGGACCTCCATTAATAAGGTAGCTTCTTATGTTCTTGTATAAATAGGAGAGCCTTCTCCTTCAAAGGCATGTGTAAATTTGGATATAATCGGGTGTCCAAGTTAAGATTACTTATGAATGGAATTTAGATTTAGCATCATTCTCATGAGTGATGTTCATCTCTTTCTGGTAATGCTTGCATTGGGAGCCTCTCAACTTGCAATCTCTCATCCTTTTGGATTGGCCACCTACAATGTGTGAGATTTGTTGTTTTTCATAGATTAAGATTTATTTCTTTCATAGATTAATATTTATTTCTTTCATATTTTTTCCTGTGTGAGAGGTTAATAGTGATTGTTTTTATTTGCTTTCCTATCTAGAGGTTAAGAGCGGTTGTTTTTATTTTCTTTCCTATCTAGAAGTTAAGAGCAATTGTTTTTACTTGCTTTCATATCTTTTCATGTGTGAGAGGTTAAGAATGATTGTTTTTCTTTCATTTCATGTCATGTGGTTTTGATTATTCATTTCATAGGATCCTGATTTGATAATACACACATGATTCCTTAGAGTAGATTTCATTTCTGAAAGAGTGGTGTGTTTTTCAGTACCTGCAAGTGTGATCGATTAAGGTTTCACTTTTGTGCGATGTACTATAAATGTACTATAATTTCTTTTGAATTGAGTGTTGAATTAGAATAGGTGAATTTGGTTTATCGTTATTTGGTTTCGTAGTTAGATTGATCTAAATTGGAAGTTAATTTCTAGCATATATAGTGCATGCACGCTTCGCAAGTTTTATGAAACCCCCAGTTTAAAATTCAATCATAGGTAATTAATTTGCCTCAACACACATGTTAGACTTTGACGCTTCCATGTCATCTCACTTTCCTCCATGTCACTTGATCCCATTGTTGTGGCCTCATTTACCTCTTTCCCGCCTTATAAGCTTTTGTATTATTGCAAGCCACTTGTACCTCTTTATGTTTATCCACCACTTGGCATGATCCCCTTGATTGACGTGATGTGAGGAGGCAGTCCTATCTCTAACATGCATTTCCTGCTCAAATCAATTGTGGAGCATGAACCTACCAATCATTAACATGACTCTTTGCCTCCGCAATCTGCTTACTACCTAAGGGACACATATCACCCTAAATATAATTGTGGAGAGATTTCAACCTTCTAAATTACCACTCCACTTTCCTCTATAAACTACTTACCACCATTTTCCATGCAAATTTCCTTTGTGGCCCTCGATCATACCTTGTGGTCACCACCTATGCATGGGGGACTCCACCTAGCAGTGCCTTGAAACCTCCATGTCACTATTATGGGGTCCATGTCAAATGTAATGATCCACATTTTAAGGCTCTCTCTCTCTCTCTCTCTCTCTCTCTCTCTCTCTATATATATATATAAGAGAGAAAGAGAGACTTAATATATATATTTCTCTCTCTCTCTCATATATATATGAGAGAGAAAGAAAATAATAGTATCTGTATTTTCCTCCTACGCCCCTTTTCTTTCCCCTATTGTGGGGAAGAGGGAAATAAAGCAATAACTAAAGTAGGGAGAGAGGAGAGGCAATAGTAATGCAATAAATGAAGGCATCCTTTTTTTCATCCTTATCCATCTGCAACTTGTGATGTATTTTGTATCATTCAATACATAATTTTCACATACATCATTTGCTTTTTGGCCATTCCCATGTATACATATTCTTTACTAGTCTTAGGATTAAAGCTGGAATGTTATAGATAATATCCATGATGTGGACCATTTGAAATTAATCAAAACCTTAATAATGTTGTATCCAATTTATAGTTAATTTCAATTTTAGTGGTTTGTTTTCTCATTTTTACACCTATATTTTAACAATCAATTATTATAATTAATTAATAAATTCAAAAATTAATACATATGTAGAAAGGTACATAATGGTTAGGTTGGCACGCGTATACATATTTCCCTTTGAAACGAAATGCACATTTCCCTTCGAAACGAAATGTTTGTCTTATAGTGAAGAGTAACCCAACTTTACATCTTATTAAAACCACTCAATATTGTATGGAACACTAAATTTTTTTATCAATATTGTTAAAGATTTAATTGTATTTGTAGGTCCAAGATGGATAAATAGACTTGATCTCTAAAGACTATCTTAGATTTTTCCAAGGTCAACCCCACTTTTTTGGTTAGCCATTCATGGTTAGGTAAGTTGAAAGCAACCTGAAACCATTCATATACAACAAAAGACTACAAGTTCAACCCCACATTTTTTTGTTAGCCATTCATAGTTAGGTAACTTGAAAGCAACCTGAAACAATTCATATGCAACTAAAGGCTACAAGTGGCTTTATTCCATGCATCTCAACCAATAAAAATTGTATGAAGAGAGCTTGCCAGTAGGCTAACTGAAAAAAAGGAATATCTTAAATTTTAAGATCAATCTCACTTTTTTGAATATCTTAAATTCTTAGGTCAATCTCATTTTTTGAATATCTTAGATTCTAAGGTGAATCTCAAATTTTTTAGTTTTTTTTGTCCATTATACAAGTTGAAAGCAACTTGCAAAGTAATGTGAAATAATTCACATGCAAATAAAAAGTTAAAGTGTGGTTTAAGGTGCAAAGTAATGTGAAATAATTCACATGCAAACAAAAAGTTAAGTGTGATTTAAGGTAACTGAAAATGGAATATTTTGAATTTTAAGCTCAAACTCATTTTTTTTTTTTTTTAATACCTCATATTCTAATGTCAAACTCATTTTTTCCAATGTCCATGTGTAATTACACAAGTTAAAAGCCACTTGGATAGTAATGCAAAATAATTGACATGCAAATGCAAATAAAAAGTTAAGTTTTTCTTTATTTTTTTATTATACGTTAAATGAAAAATAAAGTGTTTTTCTTTATTTTTTATTATACGTTAAATGAAAAATAAAGTGTTTTTATTATTATATTTGTAAAATACCAAAGTATATTATAATTATTTTTGGGCAAAACAATTTTTAATTAATTTGTAAAATTATAAAAACTATTTTTATGGTTTATTAAAATTTTGGTAAAATTAAATATTAAAATTATTTTTTTGAAATTGAAAATTATTTTTTGAACTTTTAAAATATGAATTTCATATATTTTTATTGGTGGCTGATTAATTTTATGTGGTTTAAAATCAAATTTTGAGAATGAAAAATTGTTAAAAAAAAACATCTTATCACCAAGTGTCTTCATAAATTTTTCCATAATTAATATTTTATTTTCTAAAAATAAACTTATTTGCCTTTTACTAACCATGGAAACTAGCTGATTTAAAAAACAAATCAGCAACATTGCATATTACATTTTTTCCTTAGTTGATTTTCTTCATATTTTTGGCTTGTTGATTTTTTTTATTGAATTGACTTGGTTCAGTCATTTCAATAAACCTTACTTATATTATTATTTTTCACAATTCAATTTTAAATCAAGATGCAATATATATATATATATATATATATATATTAAATGAACACAAACAATAAATAATCATTTTTTTTTTTTAACAATTTAAATCATAACTTAAAGGGAAAAAAAAAAACAGGAATCTTTTGCATTCACACTCAGCCTTCTTGTAAGTAATTTTTTTTTTTAATATAATAGACATTGTAATTGTTTATATATTATATATTTTATTACATAAAAATTCTTTGCCACGTGATTAAGATGGAACAGGATACTTCACATTAATTTGATTTATTCGACATATAAATACTAGCACAGATTATTTATTTGTCGTTAATTTAAAGATATTAGGCATTGTAATTTCTCCTCCTTATTTGGGCCCATAAGCTAAAGATGGAATAATATGTACACAAACACGTCTCAATAAACTCTTAACTTTTGTAACAAACGATGATGTTGGGGCTAATCTTTCATCCAAAATTATTTATGCACCTATCTTTATTTCGCTACAATGTTATTTAGTACATTAATTACTTTTTACTTCCATTCATTGTATTCAAATGTGTTTCATTATTAGATTTATGAATTTTTTCAGGGATTCAATAATTGATATGGATTATTGTTTGCATAAGAGGCGGGTGCTAAGCAGCAATGTTGCATATTACACTACATCTTCATTTAGAGGAGTAAGAGTAGATCTCAACCAATAAAATCTTAATGAAGACAACTTGTGAGTTGGGTAACGCGATTTAATCTACACCAATTTAGCATGAATTGGATAAATTTTATTTCCAAATCAATAAATGTTAATCAACAACTAACAAAAAATGTTGATTCACATGTTATTAACATGCTTTATTTGTAGCTCACGGGGTTAGCTTGATTGGTGATAACTTTGATAGTGAGGAGTTAATTCCTATTAAGTTCCAAGATCAAACTAAGTGGATCAAACCTAAAAAAAATGATCCTAAGCAAGCAATTAATTTATCCACTTCACATCTCAATTTATTAGTTCCTACCAAAAGTATTTCCATAAAAAATGGATAGGAATAAGATGTAAATAAACATACTCGTTCAAAGTCACTTCCCACCATTATTTATGTTTTCATCAACACCTATGTTTATGCTATTCCTTGTGCCTAAGCAAACAATTAATTTGTCCAATTTACATCTCAATTTATTAGTTCCTACCAAAAGTCTTTCCACAAAAAATGGATAGGAAGAAGATGTAAATAAATTTACTTGTTAAAAGTCACTTCCCATCATTATTTATGTTTTCCTCAACACTTATGTAAGTAAAATTGTAGATTTACTAGTGGTTACTACCCACCAAAATTTATGCAAGTCCTTGTGCCTAAGCAGACAATTATTTTATCCACTTCACATCTCAGTTTATTAGTTCCTACCAGAGCAAGACTATAGGATTTGATTTTCCTGTTTACCACTATTAATTTAGCATTGACCAAAGTAGGTTATAGAATTTTATGCAATTTTTCCCAAACCATAATTTTTAACTTGAGTGGGAGGGACTAAGCTACTCTACAATACTTATTTTTAATATTGTGTTTATATATATATATATATATATATATATATATATAAAGAGTAGTAGCTATTATAAATATTTATGTATTTATGTTAAATGAAATTGTGAAAAAATAAATATTTTATTAAAATTATTTTAAATTTATCATTATCTCAAATTATTTATATTTTCCTTCAATGGGGGTGACGGATGTCGATAGTATGAATTCAATAAGCATTAAGGCTCACCCCACGCAGTGGTAAGTGGATGCAACGTAGTACTTTTCAGAGTAAGTGGGATCAGTACTCGATCATTCTTGAGGAATGGTGGTGTATTTGGATTTGGGTTGAAATGATGATGGGCATTATTTGCATTTGGGAAATGTGAGGAAGATTGGGTGGAGGTTTTTTCAGTGAGAATATTATAGGGTGTTGCTCCTGGGTGCCCTGCAGACCTTCGATTTTTCGTTGATTTAACTGCATAGGATTGGGAGAGAGTTTTATGGATGGCTGGCTTGAAGCTATAAGCAAACCCTTCACCTAGGATCCGGGCACTTTTTCTCTCCATGCAAGCTTCTATAGTGTGGTATATTGGCAGGTATACTTTGTCATTTGGTTATTACTTTCTGTAGGAATTCGGTTTGAAACAACTGTGTTGGGGGCTGGGGTTTATAGTGGTCCTTGCTTTCATTCCCGAAACTGGATGTGTTAATTGGGCTCCTCATTTTCAGGATGTCGAGTCTGTGGTCAGGGTGTATCCTCCTTTGGTGCTTTTATTTTCTCCTTAGCAATGGAGGGTCTTATGTCTCAGTTTCATTCCTTATCTAGGTTGCTTACAATCTACTGTTGTGGGTCAAGTGGTCTTATTTTTATGATAATGTGGCCTTTGTTGCGGTAAGGCCTTGGGGAAATCATTTTGTCTTTCCTTATATTCCTGGTAGGGTGATTGGTTGGGTGGTTTAGGTTTATGAGGCCTAAAGTTGGCACCTCTCCTAGTGGCTCTCCATCTCCTCTTGGGACTCCTTTTATTTAGTGTGGGATTTGAGTACAGTTATTGAAGACCCTGAGAGGCGTAGGTATTTGGGCTTGGGTATTTTCAAATGTTTTGTGTTGCCTCTGCTTTATTATTTCACTACTTATCATGTTAGGAGAAGGTTGCAAGAGAATTCTTTGGTCCAACCTAACCAGCAATGGAGCAATTGGTTTTTTGTCAGAGGGGAGTGTGGTCTCGATGGTCACAATCGAAGGCGGTCAACAGATGGGTTCAAATATAAGGGTGTGAGCCAAGGAGGAAATTAGGTTAGGGCAACTGTAATGATCTGTCAATGGGGGCATCTTCACCACGGAGGCAAACGTTGTGGGAAATTGGGTGCACGATCCAACAAGGGGATGGACATCAACAAGGATGAGGTTGAAGATGTCATTAGGGAAGGAGAGGTTGCCCACACCCCATCTTTGTCACCGGATCAGGTGGAACAACCACCTTCCCTACACATAATTGCATAACAACTTCAAGATATCAATGCCAACATGGATATTCTATGGGAGCATAGATATGAGGAACAAAATGAGATCATGGCATACATCAATGATGTGCAATTCAATCAGAACAAGATCTTGGAACAACTAGCTGCCATCAGACGCAATTAACACCGAAGCAATGAAAGAATTGATGAAATTGATGTTGGAAATAATATTGAGAGGGGGGTAAATCAGTATTATCAGATCAATAATTTTATTTCCCAAACAGATCAATATATGGTACTTCAGTGAAGTGAACTAGCGTGCACATGCTATTGTGATTAAGGAAACTAGTGTATATCCAAAGAACTTGCGATTTAGACAATTTATCATATGTTGATCTTAAATCAGTATATCAGAGATTTATTAGACAGTGCAGTCAAAGCAGAATAAAGCATCTCACATAAGCAACACACATGAACACCAAGATGTAATGTGGAAACCCAATGTGGGTAAAAACCACCTGTTGTTGTCATCTCTGTCTTATTTAATAATAAGAAAAGTTGTTTACAATATTGTACTGGTGCAGACTCATACCATTACGTAGGCTTCTACCTGCAGAAGGTTACAACCTTCTCTCGTTCTCAAGCTTCTACTCGAAGGGAGCTACAACCCCCTAGCTCTTTTACTAGCCAATATGTTTACTAGTACGTAGGTGCCAGCCTACAAAAAAACTCCACTCTTCCACCAAGGACCATGTTTCATGAATTTTCAGACTGAATACTCCTGGATCACAACACCACAATCTGAAGGCCATGTTTCATCAAATTTTCACACTGGACCCATCATAACTTTTAAACTTAAACTGCATCAACCAATATTCAATTTTTTTGAACAATCAGATCACTGACACCAGAACAATGTGTTGAACCCAGAACCCTACATCATCATTCAGAACAATATGTAACCTAAAAATTCATGCATTAGAATGTATACACTACTTGGCTGCATCCCAACTATGTGTACACGCTACTTCCGTTAGTTGAACTTGCATATACCTTCAAAACTACTGCAAACATAAACTTTTGAATCAAGTCTGTACCAACTATCAATATCTGAATATTTCAAAGCTTTACATAGGCGGGGACAGATATCACTTCTTCTCACTTATACAATCAATCAATCAAATGCCAGCCTCCTTATACATTCAGTTTTACATTCAGATCTACGAAGACTTCATTGACAGACAACAGTAAAATAACATAATTTTATCAAATAGATCAATCAGATTTGAAAAGAAGATTTTCTTTTGTATACGCTACTTGAAAGAACCAAACCTGCGTGTATACACTCTTTGGCTTAGACAAACCTGCGTACAAATCTGCAAATATTGACTCTGAACTTGCTACAATTCCAGACTTCAAACAAACCCATATCATGATAGATAACAAATAGAACAGGCGCAAAACATCAGATCTAGTCTCACCCAATATCAGATCATTCAAGAATAATTCATTTCAAGTCTCATGATTCCTGATCCAATATTGAACTCAAGGTGCACATGAATATTTTAGATCTAGTCCCAAACATAACCCTGCAACATAAAATATACTTCAGATAGAAGTATTCCTTAGAATCTTATTGCTTGCACACTTGGCCTAATGATCTTCTCCTCCTTATATACTCTTAGGCCTTTCTTAATACCTTGGACCAAAACCGCTTAGGACTAATACCTTGGACCAAATACCTAGGGTCAATACCTTGGACCAAATACCTCGGACCAAATACCTTGGATCAAATACTTGTTTTTCCAACATGTATGCGCTTTTCCTCCTGTGAAAGTGCGTTTATATGTTATACGCTTCTTTTGTTCTGTTAACCCGCGTGTATATGATTCTTGGACAAAGTGAACCAACGTATATGTTATACGCTTCTTTTGTTCTGTTAACCCGCGTGTATATGCTTCTTGGACAAAGTGAACCAACGTATACCTCTCTTTCTTCATTCTTTGGAGTCTGATCTGTAATCCTTTGTTGTTAGCTTGCTACACTGTGAACTGTCATCTGAGATTTTCCATCAAGGACAACACCTGTATCATAATGCCAACAATCTCCCCCTTTGGACTTGATGGCAACAACGACACCAAGACACTCTCCCCCTTTGACATCAAGGGCAAAGGGTGGACCAGGATATTCTCCCCCTTTGACATACATTATGTTGTCCATGCTCCCCTGAGTACATGCTGAATTTGCAAAAATATTTTCCAAAAGAATAACATGACTCTATAACTCAACTATGTGAGTATGACCTTCCTATCACGAAAGACTCATACATACTTCCATTTCCCAACCAAGTGGGGATATACCAATTGTTTATACATGACAAAAATATAATAAATATTACATCATCCATCCTATGCAAAGTGGGGATACAAATTACATCATTTGTCCAATAGGACTCCTTCAAATGTATGAGAAGACATATCACACGCTAGAATTTTACATGACTTAAGCAACAAATGGTATAAATATTTGAAGCCATATTTGGACTCAGCAACCATAATTCCAACAATGCAAAATGCGTGTGAAGGCTAATGCTCCCCCTGAACCTATGCTACCTGTGCATTGTTAAAAAGTCAATGATCAAGGCATCTTTGTCAGTGAGATAAAAATTAATGAACAAAACATATCGATAGGTTGTAATCATTAACAACAGATAGAGCACCCATATCAGAGTCTGCCCCACTTTTTTTCTTGACTGAAAAACATATACGCTTCTTAACCCACAGAAACCCACGTGTATACGTGACTATACTTCATGAAACCTGCGTATAATAACCTTTTTCTAAAAATTTGGATTTTAACAGCAGGATGATGCAGCAACTACTCCCAGTTTTTGTTTGAGATATTCAAATGTTTCTCTAGGCAGTGGTTTAGTGAATATATCAGCAACCTATTCTTTGGAGGGAACATACTCCAATTTGACCTTTTGTTCAAGCACTTGTTCTCATAGAAAATGGTACTTGATGGGTATGTGCTTGGTCTTGGAGTACATGACTGGATTCTTTGAAATACTGATGGCACTTGTATTATCACATAGAATGGAGATGGGTGGAGTACATGTGATTTGAATGTCTTGCAAAGTTTGCATCATCCAAAGTAGTTGTGTGCAGCAAGATGCAATAGCCACATATTCTGCTTCATTTGTTGATAAAGCAATTGAACTTTGTTTCTTGTTGAACCAAGACACTAACTTGGAACCCATATAGAATGCACCACCACTAGTGCTTTTTCTATCATCAACACTTCCTGCCCAATCTGCATTTGTATATGCATGAAGAGTGAGATCCGCATCTTTAGGATACCATAAAACAAAGTCTTGAGTTCCTTGAAGTTATTTGAAAATTCTTTTGACTGCCTGAAGGTGTGATTCTTTTGGATTTGCTTGGAATCTTCCAACTATTCCTACTACATGCATGATGTCAGGTCAGTTACCTGTTAGATAAAGCAGACTACTAGTCATGGATCTGTAATTTGGTTGATGTACTGTTGTTGATCCATCATTTGATCTAAGACTGCATCCTGTTACCATTGGGGTACATACAGGTTTAGATTCTTCCATTTCATACCTTTTCAAGATCTGTTTGAGATATTTGGTTTGTGAAAGAAAAATACCATCTTTATTTTGTTGAACTTGTAGACCAAGAAAATAGGTAAGTTCACCAAGCAAGGACATTTCAAATTCTTGCTGCATTACTGACGCAAAATTCTGACTCATGGATTCTTCATTGCTACAAAAAATGATATCATCAACATAAACAATAATAATTAGAAATTTATCAGTTTCAATCTTTGTATATAGATTTATATATGTTGAACCTTTTGTAAAACCTTGTTGGTGTAGATATTTGTCAAGGCAGTAATACCAGGCCCTTGGAGCTTGTCTCAGACCATAGAGAGATTTTCTGAGTCTGCATACAAGTTTTGCATCATTTCCAAGAATGAATCTTTCTGGTTGTTCAATATAAACTTCTTCTTCTAAATCTCCATTAAGGAAAGCTGATTTTACATCCATTTGGTATACTTTGAATTTCTGAAAGCTAGAAAGAGCAAGAAACATCCTTATGGCTTCAATTTGGGCATCAGGTGCAAAAGTTTCTTCAAAATCTATACCTTCTTATTGAGCATACCCTTCACAAACAAGTCTGACCTTGTTTCTAATGACTTCTCCATTTTCATTCAGCTTGTTTTTGATATCCATTTAGTTCCTATAATATTTTTATCATGAGGTCTAGGAACTAATTCCCAAGTATCATTCTTTTCAATTTTCTCAAGTTCTTAATCCATGCCCTTGACCCAGCATTCATCTTTGCATGCTTCATTTACATTTTGAGGTTTGGTGGAGGATAGTAATGCTAGATAGCTTGAGGTCCCTGTAATGGTTCTTCTTGTCTGTACACCTACCTCTTTTTCTCGTAAAATTTTAGTTTCTAGATGAATTTTCTTAACATACCTAGACGGAGTCTTTTCTTCTACCATTATCTTTTCTTCTAGTGCTTCATTGGTTTCTTCTTCAGTATCATTTTGATTTGATGTGGGAAAATAATCCCCATCTTCTTCATTGTCATAATCTTCTATTTTGATCTGTTTTGGATTTTTGCATGCTTCATTAACTACAACATCAAGGCTTTCAACAATTTTCCCAAGTCTTTTATTATAACATTTATATCCTTTACTTCTAGAAGAATAACCAAGAAGAATACCTTCATCTGCTCTAGGTTCAAACTTACCAAGTTTTTCATCAGTCCTTTTGATAAAGAATTTTCTTCCAAAGACTTTAAAGTATTTTACAGTAGGATTCTTACCATACCAAAGTTCATGTGGAGTTTGAGTGCTATTTATCCGAACATTTGCTTTGTTCAGAATAGTCATGGCAACAAATGCAGCTTCACCCCAGAAGGTTGCAGGAGTTCCAGATTCATCTAACATAGCTTGAGCCATTTGTTGAACTGTTATGTTCATTCTTTCTACCACACCAATTTGCTGAGGAGTCCTTGTGGTGGAGAATTGACTTTTTATTCCATGTTGTTCACAAAAGTCAAAGAATTCATCCAATTTAAATTCCCCTCCTCGATCAGATTTGAAGCATTTGATTTTTCGATCTGATTCATTTTCAACCAAGGCTTTGAAGGCTTGGAACTTTTCAAATGCTTCATATTTATGCTTTAGAAGACCTATCCAACACATTTTGGAAAAATCATCAATGAACAAAATAAAGTATTCTTCTCCACGAGGTGACTTTTTCCTTGATGGTCCACATAAATAAGTATGGACAAGTTCAAGAGGCTTACTAGCTGACCCTTCTTTTTCCATGAAGTAAACTCTGGTTTGCTTACCGATTTGACATGGTTTGCATATTGTATTTTCTAGGATTCTGATATCTGGAAGATCACAAACAACCTTGAGTCTACATGCTTTTCTTATTTGAAAAAAGCTTAAATGTCCCAATCTTTTATGCCACAGCCAATTTTCATCATTTTGCATTTTGCTTAGATAGCATTGTTGTTGTCCTCCCTTGAGTATGTATAAGTTGTTTGGAGTTCTTGTACCTTTGATCACAATCTCTCATGTATCAAGCTCATGAACAACACATCCATTTGATCCAAACACCACTTCATTTCCTTGATCACACATTTGATTGACACTCAACAAGTTATGCTTTAAACCGTCTACATACATAACATTTCCAGCTTTAAACTTTTCTTTCAAGAAAACAGAACCTTTACCTTTTATGACAGCAGGAGTGTCATTTCCAAATGAGACATTCTTTTTTTTTTCTAAGGCAATATATGAGTGAAGTTTTTCTTTGTAACCTGTCATGTGTTTGGAGCATCCACTATCGATGTACCATTGATTTTCTTGTCCTCCTACATACAAGGCTATACCACATCTTTCTGTTTAATATTCTTTCCTTCTCCATATCATGGGATTTAATGGTGGTTGCTCCTTTTGAGATGTTTGCTAAAATTTGCTCCTGCATTCAGATTCTTCATGACCAAAGTTGTTACAGATTGAGAATTCTATTTCATTTTCAAGAGGAGAAAAGTTATTATAGGAACTTCTCTTGATTCCTATTACATTCCTTTGATTTCTTGCTTCTCTAGTCATGATGGTTTTGTAAGCAATGCATTGAGCAGCTTTGTGCCCAAAATTATGACATGAAAAACATTGTCCATTAAAGAAGTTCCTGCAATTATCGAATCTATTAACCTGGTGATTGTAGTTTCTATTGATATTCATCTTTGGAGAAAATTGAGTATGATTTGCCTAAGTTTGGTTGTGGATTCTATTCATTCTTGGAGTAAATCGAGTATGATTTACCTAGTGATGCCTTTGTTGATGATTGTCATATTGTTCACTGGTCTTTGCTACATCAAGATAGCTTTTGGTGGAAGTTGACAGCTTCTGTGATTGAGATGCTTCTTCAGTATATCCAAGACCTGTCTTTATCAGAGGAGAACGCTGAACTTTGACAATTTCATTTAAAGTTTCTAATCCTTTAGCAAATCTAATATTGAGAGATTCCATTTTTTCAAGATCCTTTCTTAGACCCACAATGTCACCTTCTAGTTTTTCATTGTGTTTTTCCTTTTCAGCAAGTTGGTATGTTAAGGTATTTATAATCATATCCTTTTCTTCTAAACAGAATTTGAGTTTAGAGATTTCTTCATGAAGGTCTTCCTCTTCTAAAGCATCCCAAAACTTATCATCATCATAAGCCATGAGAAGTCTATAATCATCACTATTAGATAAACCATCACTATCCTCTTCTAAACTATCCCAAAAAACATTGCTATCATAAGCCATGAGAAGTCTGTAATCTTGTCCAGTTTCATCTTCATCACTATTAGATAAGCCATTGCTATACTTCATGAGTATAGTAACTCCTTTTATTCACAACTTGTTTTCTATTCCCTTTTGCATATTCATTTCCTTTTTCATATTTATCTTTATGAGGACATCTGGCAGCATAATGATTGACTCTACCACAAGCAAATCATTTGAAGGGTAGCTTACCTCTAAACCTTCCAGAACCCCGTTGAAGCTTCTTGACAAAGTTTACCTCATCTTCTTCTTCTTAAATATGTCCTGATTCATTGTGTTCCTCCTTTCCTTTTGCTGAGGCTTTAAATGTGACTTCTCTCATATCCGATGGTCCTCCTTTTCTCATCTCAAAGTAAGTTAAAATTCCGTGAAGCTGTGTCATAGTGATATTCTGTAGATCCTATTTTTCTTCTATGGTAGACACTTTTGATTCAAATTTAGCAGATAAGGATCTCAAAACTTTCTCAACTAAGGTAACTTGCTTTATTTCTTCACCCAGATTCTTCATACAATTAACAACCTCATCTATATGTAAGAAGTAACTAGCTATACTTTCATCACTATGCATATTAAGAGTTTCATACTGAATTCTGAGAGTTTGAAGCTTAGCACATTTTACCTAAGTTTATCCTTCGTAGCTCAAAACGATTTTGTCCCATATTTATTTGGCTGATTTGAGATGCATGACTTTGACAGACTCTGATTTTGACATACTTCCCAATAAAGTATTGACAGCTTTGGCATTGGTTTCATATTACTTTTTACCTACCGCATATGTAGGAATTGTTGTTGGAAATGTATATTCTCCTTCCACAATTTCCCAGGCATCCGTTCCAAGCGATTGTAGATAGGTTTTGGTTCTTATTTTCCAATAAACAAAGTTGCTTCCATCAAAGATTGGTGGTCTGATGGACCCCATGCTTTCTTGATTATTCACGTTGATGGATCTTCCTTCAAGCGATCAAGCTTCTTCAGAAGGACCTACTCTAATACCAATTGTTAGAAATAATACTAAGATGGGGGTGAATCATTATTGTCATATCAATAATTTTATTTCCCAAACATATCTCTATATGCTACTTCAATGAAGTGAACTAGCATGTACACGCGATTGTGATTAAGGAAACCAATGTATTTCCAGAGAACTTGTGATTTAGACAATTTATCATATGTTGATCTTAAAGCAGTATATCAGAGATTTATTAGACATTGCAGTAAAAGAAAAATAAAGCATCTCACAGAAGCAACACACATGAACACCAAGATGTAAGGTGGAAACCCAATGTGGGTGAAAACCACCTGTTGATGTCGTCTTTGCCTTCTTTTAATAATAAGAAAAGATGTTTACAATATTGTATTGGTGCAGACTCATACCAGTACGTAGGCTTCTACCTGCAGAAGGTTACAACCTTCTCTCATTCTCCGGCTTCCACTGGAAGGGAGCTACAACCCCCTAGCTCTTGTACTAGCCAATATGATTACTAGTACATAGGTGCCAACCTATAGAAAAACTCCACTCTTCCACCAAGGACAACGTTTCATGAATTTTCAAACTGGATACTCTTGGATCACAACACCACAATCTGAAGGCCATGTTTCATCAAATTTTCACACTGGACCCATCATAACTTTTAAAATTAAACTGCATCAACCAATATTCAGATAATCTGAAAAATCAGATCACTGACACCAGAACACTTTGTTGAACCCAGAAACATGCATCATCATTTAGAACAAGCTGTAACCTCAAAAATCATGCATTAGAGTGTATACGCTACTTGGTTTCATCCAACTACGTGTATACGCTACTTCCGTTAATTGAACCTGTGTATACCTTCAAAACTACTACAAACATAAACTTTTGAATCAAGTATGTACCAACTATAATTATTCTGAATATTTCAGAGCTTTACACAGGAGGGGACATAGATCACTTCTTCTAACTTATACAATCAATCAATCAAATGTCAGCCTCCTTGTGCATTCAGTTTTACATTCAGATCTAAGAAGACTTCATTGACAAGCAGCAGTAAAATAATATAATTTTATCAAATAGATCAATCAAATTTGAAAAGAAGCTTTTATTTTGTATATGCTACTTGAAAGAACCGAACCTGCGTGTATACGCTCTTTAGCTAAGACGAACTTATGTGCGGATCTGCAAATATTGACTCAGAACTTTGCTACAATTCCAGAGTTCAAACAAACCCAGATCATGATAGATAACGAATAGAACAGGTGCAAAACATTAGATCTAGTCTCACCCAATATCAAATCATTCAATAATAAGTCATTTCAAGTCTCATGATTCCTGATCCAATATTGAACTCAAGGTGCACATGAATATTTCAGATCTAGTCCCAAACATAACCCTGCAACATAAAATATACTTCAGATAGAAGTATTCCTTAGAATCTTATTGCTTGCACACCTAGCCTAATGATCTTCTCCTCCTTATATTCTCTTAGGCCTTTCTCAATACCTTGGACCAAAACCACTTAGGACCAATACCTTGGACCAAATACCTAGGGTCAATACCTAGGACCAAATACCTCGGACCAAATACCTTGGATCACATACTTGGTTTTCCAACATGTATGCGCTTTTCCTCCTGTGAAAGTGTGTGTATACATTATACGCTTCATTTTTTCTATTAACCTGCATGTATACACTTCTTGGACAAAGTGAACCAGCGTATACCTATCTTTCTTCATTCTTTGGAGTGTGATCTATAATCCTTTGTTGTTAGCTTGCTACATTGTGAACTGTCATCTGAGAGTTGCGATCAAGGACAACACTTGTATCATAATGCTAACAATTGAAGCACACCTGGCCCATATTGAATATCATATTCATAAATATCATGGGTAACCAGCTAATCTAGGTAATCAAACTTTGAACCCCCCACCTTAACATGAAATTTTCAGGTTTTGTTCTAGTTTTTTTTTTTTTTGGTATATATGGTCATTTTTTCCATGGGACACATGTAATGAATGGGTTTACCTTTTATATTTTTTCCTAGCTCTTCTCACTTACAAATCTAGTCAAAGTGAATTGAGGAGAGTCGAAGGCCACCAAAATGTAATCAGCTCTCTTCGAATAATATAAGGAAGTTTTTTTTACTGACAAAAAAAATTGTATTTTAATAAAATAAATTTTTAATTCCTGAATGGGGTGACTATCAAATATGAGGCTACGTAGCTAATGAATGAACCGAGGGAAGTGGCATCACACCCTTGGAAATATTAAATGTTGTGATGAGCTAAACTATCATGTAAAGAGTTATGATGGAGAGAAAACAATGATGGACAAAGGGTGTATGTTTGGGCAGTTCATATGTGTGATGATAACAGTCATTAATATCATGCTCATGTTGTTAAACCCACGGATATGTAATGTAAACACCTTGATTGCAGGTAGTGAGTAATGGACAATGGAAGAGAAGTTTGTAATATAAGAGACAAGGGTAGAGTGACCAGGCGCAAGTGGCAAATGCAAAAGGATTTTCAATGCATTATAGTTAATTCCCCAGTTGGAGCTCCATTAGGATTTTAATGTTGTTTTCCTCTAAGCTTTATGACGTCGGATGCAAATTGGTAATAATGTGTCTTTTCCACTAATTGTGTTGTATCAGTTAAGTTGGATAATATGAAGGGTGTTCAACATAATGATTAGATGGGGGCATCAGTGTAAGTTGTTTCCCTTTTTTTCTCCTCTCCATATTATTTTCGGCAAGTCTTTCCCTTTATCCATATTGGTAACCTTAGCTCTCATCCATATATTATCTCTAGGTTTAACAATATTTCCCTTCATCCCTCTTTAATAATGTTGCTTCCACTCCTCTATGTCTTCCCTCTGGTTTTGCAGGGGTTGTTTCCTTAGTGGTATTCATGTAAGCTCGCTAACTAGCATCAAACGGGGAATTGGTGCCTGGGGGGGGGGTGTGTTATTCCTGCACCTCCCTCTCTTGTGCTTGTATTTCCCTAGTGTCCCTATTCATTATCCTCTTGATCCTTGACTCCTTTCTTCCTTGCAATGGTATAATGAGCCTCCCCCCCCTTGTTATTCACCTAGGTATAGGTTGGTCATTATTTGAATTCTTACATTTAATTGTTTTTATCCCTACGTCATTCCAATTGGCACACGTTAGAATATAGGTCACTTACTACCAATATTGGGCCCACATTGGTCATACCCATATGCACCATTGGCTAGAGGAATTTTCCTTATGATACCAGGATTTTATGCTAGCTAATGTACATGAGGAACTCCCTGAGGTTGAGGGGGAAGCATCCTCTCAAAGAAATTCCCTTTTAAATACAGAGGTTCTGATGGAATGGGTTAATTGGATCCTAGATATGGGGCCCATGAGGGGATGACTTAATCAATACATTCATGCCAAAAATATTTAATAATAAATGAAGTTTTTATTGTGATGAACTATTTTGAACCGACATGAGAACTGCATGGATATCCTTAGGTCTCGTGAACACCTGCATAGGTACCAAGGAATTTAGATCGAAGAATGGAGAGGATTAAACAACATCTCTACATTCCTCCAATAGTAGGGGTAACATCAGAGGATCCAAAATTACCCATCCATGTTGTAGTCTCAGATTTATTCCTCTCAACTTATGTGTGGAGTGTTTCTAGTTCTTGACTTTTTGCTTACCACTGTTTATGTACAAGGCAATATAGGTCGAAGTTTTGATCCTATTTTAGTTAATTTTGTATATTTTAATACATATTTGTCCCTCTCCTCCATAAAGAGAGTTATTTTGGTATATGGTTAGGTCTCCCCAATGAGAGACTAGCCTAACTATTTGAAACTCACTTTGTAAATTCATGTCTTAGGAAGTAATATAGTTACCCTACAAAAATAATAATAATTATAATAATGAATGATTTTATATATTCTTATTATTCTTATTATTATTACTATTATTATTTACATAAACGGATATAATTATATTGACATATAAATTTTTATTTAATCCATTAAAAAAAAAAAAAAAAATTCTTTACATTACACTAACAAAAGTAAACTTTTCAACAAAAAAAACTACTTGTCCATTATTTATCATGAACATACCTACTTCATGTTTACTTATTTGAAAATATTTATATAACATGATAAAGTGTCCTCCTAGCAAAATACATTCACAATAAATAAAAGCAAGTTAGCACTAGGTGAAGTCATGCTCATTGTGTGTTGCTTCTATGACAATGTCTTCTATTATTGGGTTTCCAATTCCCTATAATGCACATTGTTTATGTTATATTCATGAGGTTGTCACGCTATCAAATCCTCCATCCAATATTCCTTAATTAATCCCATGGAATTAGAGGGACGCCACATAAGAGATTGAGAACTGCAAACAAAACCTGGGATAATGTTGTAGTGCATGTCCAAGTCTACCATGATTTTCTCTGTGCTTCTATATTCCTGATTCTTCCTCCAATTTTCCTCATTTGATCAATTGACTCTCCAATTCCATGTCGGTGTGTGAAATTTCCCTATACAAACATTGCAAGTGGCTAGCCATACTCCTTAATACCCTATGAATCTCCAATTTTTCAACAAATGGCATAATTACCTAAGTTGTTGTACTTAAACATGGTTGATATCTACATGGATAGATTTGGAAAGTCTTGTCATTTCTCACCCACAAAACCAATATTGCGATTCACTTCCCTATGAATAAATATAGAAAAATAGGCCCAACAGTTGTTAGAAAAACCATAATTTGAAAGTCGTTGAAAACTCCTCACACATAACCAAACAATAAACTCTTCATGTCCAATTCCTTGTTACCTACAACCAAAGAAGCCTAATACAAAATGAACTTGAATCCCACCCTAGCCAACACTAACACGCTTCATAAATGGCTTAAATATATCCCACTTACACCACACAAGTCCATTGCTTTAGAGTTAATATGCCCATTGTTCTTACACATTTAAAGTGTGAAAGAGGTAATAGAGGGAGAGGAGAATTTATAACATCCTCCTCAAACATCTCCGAAGGACATATGTCAATATTGTGTCATGTCATACCATGCAATCAAATTGGATAATCCTTGCTTAGGGGATTAATATAAATTTAGGGTCACATTCATTTTTAATTAAAACTATTTTTTCAAGACTAACCATAGAATTTGTTTATCCACCAGCCTATGAATTACATGTGTGGAAAATATGAAATAAATAAATTATTTCAAAATAAGAGATGAAACTTTTGATCCTCTTAGTCATTCTCAATAAATTGATATGCATCTTACACTATATTTTTATACTAGTGAAATAACTAATGATGAACCCACAACTACTAAACCATTATTGGTATTACTTGATTATTTGTTGTCACTTCCATTCCCCAAGCATATGATATTTCTAGTTTTTCTCCTAGGTATCATATCACCACTCTCCCACACTTTCTCACCCCCGAATATACCACTACCTTCACCACAAACCTATTAACATATTTGTTTCATTTGATCATTGTATTACTGCAATAGAATGTTTTTAAATGTTCACAAAACATGTCAACATTTATTTTTTCCCAAGATATTTTTAAAAAATCTATATTTGTTATTTTCAAGAATATAAAATCAATGTGCTTTTCAACACTCTAGAGAATAAAGAGCCACTCTACTTGAGCAAATAAACATATTGACCCCACAATACATATATGAACTCTATTATTTTCCCTTAGGAAACTAATCTAATTTCAAATAATAAAAAATACCCCCCACAACTATTCCTTATCTAGTATTAGGACCACCATAACATACTAGTCTTATATTCTTGGTGCCTCTATTGAGATCAAGTTTATTGTAGTTGTTATTATCAACAATGAAATGAAACAATGCCCCCTTTGTCCATATATGTGAGTGAAATAGGTGCTCACCTTTCTTGGATTCTTTTAGTTCCTCTTAATAGATGTTTGTGATGGAGATAATAACATTAGGTTCCATTTTAATTATGTGTTTTCCCTTATCCAATGGATTTGGTTACATCCTAGATGAATTAAAGTTTGATGCTTTCAACACTATTAACATGATTTTATAGCACAAAATTCATCATTATTGCGTTGAGAACTTTTATGGGTTTTGCACCATTCATCTATATACTTCAATTTCGTGTTCTTCTTCTTTGTG
This sequence comes from Pinus taeda, assembly GCA_000404065.3. Lineage (NCBI taxonomy): Eukaryota > Viridiplantae > Streptophyta > Pinopsida > Pinales > Pinaceae > Pinus > Pinus taeda. The sequence continues at coordinate 43,480 of APFE031067415.1, read as the reverse complement.
TATTGTTTTGTCTACTTGCCTTAACGAGGTTATCATTATTTTGTCCTTTTTTTAACTTAGGGGTGTTATTACCCTTTTTTTGTCCTCACTAATTTCCATCCCCAAAATCTTTCTTACCCTTCTATAAAAATGTTTTAATAGTATTGATAGTGTAATTATAAGTTGCTCCTAGTGAAGAGATGTCAAGAAACTACATCTTTGTTTAGATGTATATATGTAAGTCGTTGTAATATTTTAAAACCAAGCGTTGAAAAGAGTCCTTGATACCTAATTTTACTTGCATGGTATGAAAGACATTGGAGTAGTCCAAAATTATCTATTATTTACCTTGGCACAATATTTGTCTTCATATTTTTCCAAAACTTAAAAATTCCTCTTCAAGGGCATCAACAAAATGCCCCCTAAGTGGGATTTATCTCACATGCTCTAGAATTATCTCCATAATTTTGTACATAATAGGTGTATCACTTATTTTTTACATGGGGAAGAAACTTCAAGAGTGCAAAGGTAATATTCTCACTATTGGAAAAGTTATGAACACATAATTAGTTAGTTTTGTGTTTTGTGTAGCTTTAGTGCTTGTGACCAAAATCTATTACCCTCCCCACTTGGATTCAGATCTCATTTTGTGATGTGTTTTCTCTTAGTGAGCTTATTGATGATGAGCTACATATGATGTATTCATGAATTGTTGATATGTCCTTGCACCTTGAAGATATTAGGGTTTACTTTGGGGACCATCCTTTAAATAAGGAGAAGTGCATTATTGGTTTCTTTTGAGGAGTGTTACTCATAGAAAAAACCTCTAACTTATCTAGACATCTCTCCAACTCCTTTGCATTAATATTTCCTTAAAACAAAGAAATATCATAATGAACTTATATCTTAAACAATGTTCTTCCTTTGAAATGATTGTTGTTGAAGGTAAATTCATTTCCATTAGGAAGCACTAAAGGATGTAGACATCATGATTGATTATTGCATTTCTACATTATACGAGGGATGCTTGGGAAAAATATTTAATGGGATCTCTTGCTTCATTTTCTTTCTTTTGTTTTATCGTGTAAGTCCACTTGTGATGGCAAGATAGATCTTCACCAAGGTCAGTTATATTGAGGCTCAACTCCCTATACCTTTATCTCATTAGGGACATGCACATAAAAATAACAAGGAATATATTATTATAATATCATTGATCAATATTGTAACGAGGGTGAAATAAAATAACACACTAACGTATAAAATATAGCATAATTAAACACCTTATACAAAAAAATCCAGAGTTTGTCAATGAATCAACGGTGAAGAATAATATAATGTACATAACAATATAAAATGGTTAGAGTGGGAGCTTATCTTTAACAAGAGATGTGATGTTTATGTTTAATCATATAAAAACCTACAACAAGAGGCTAAAACTACAATTAATCATAATGAAAAAACCTTGAGAGGTAAAAAACCTAAGATCACAAAACTCTAACACTAGGAATTATTATGTTGAAAGGAAGGTTGGCCTAAAGGAATCTAGTTAGAACATCAACTCCTGCAACCATAACTTTTGTATATGAACTTTGTTTGGGGAATTCTTTAGACCATAACAAATCATATTCCAAACTCGACAATTTTGGTGAGTTGAAACTTTTCAAAGGTATTAATTGGATTAATCACCAAAGGAAGAGCTTGAAAATGTGTTGAAGTAAAGGACCTTCAAATTTCATGCAAAAAAATGACAAGTTTCAAGATAATTTCTTAAATGAATGTAAATTCAAAGGGATAAATGATTTGATGAACGCTAATGTGTAATAAACCTACCATTGGATGATTCTCACTCTATCTCCACATTGTGACCTTCATAAGCATGTCTCAAGTGGATGTCTCCCTTGTCGGTCAAACACTTGATCCATATTTGAGGTTGAAACACCTGAACGAGGGTTGACCCCACTAACCCCTCAACAATATCTCTAATCCAAATCTTAGGAGAAATCAAGTCATGGAAATCACATTAAATTGTAGAACTCAATATTTACAAAAGAGAATATGAACCAAAAGGAATAGAGTAAAAAAAGTAAAAATATAATCATTTGCAAAGATATTAGTGTTTGAGAATAGAAGACAAGACACAATACTTTGTCTCATTTCAATTGAAGGTTACCACTATGATCACTATTAAGTTACATTAGAATTGAAAAGTATAAGAATATGAAAGGCCATATGATGAGTGTCTCGTTAATAAGTGATGAGTCAAAATACAAGTTAGCATAATGAGATACAGAATACATGTACTACAAAGTACATGTCACTAAGTTAATGTGTTAGAGCCATAATTTTTCCGTTGTAGCTTATCCATCTTGATGCTTCATAGTGGACAAATTGGAGTCAACTGAAAAGAAAATTTTTACCAATGAGTCTACTAAATTATGATTGAAAACCTTTTGGAGTTAGTTTGAAGCATTTAAGGATGGGGTCTAAGAACTATCGCTTGTGGAGGACCCCTTGGCATTGTTGTACACTCAAATACCTCACCACGTCAACCCCATTACTCATGGGAAAGTGGTTAGCAATGTGAAAATGATGAAGAATAATCTAGAAGAGTTGAGTTGTAACTCATATTGAGGGTAGAAAGGGAACCCATAGTTGGTTATTGGGTTATGTTATTGTTAGGTAAACTTGACTCGGGATAGAGTCAAAGTTGACCAGGTTAAATAGTGATGGTTTTGGGGCACATGGTATTGTGCACCCATAGTATTTTGCCTATGGTATTATATGTAATGGAGCTTATAAAAGGCTGGAAGGACTTCATTGTAATGCAAGACCTGGAGGTGAGCCGTAAGGACTCAATTGGTCAGATTGGCCAGGGTTTTGGCCAATGCTAATAAGATCTTATTAGGTTGGGTTTTCCCCCTTATTTTTATATTTGTTTCTCTCAGTAATTCTCAGTAATTATTTATGTTATGCTATAAATTTCTTAACAATTGGTATCAGAGCCAGATATTGGCTTCAAAGGGATTCTTTGATGCCAGGGATTTATAGTGCCTGATGAAATCAATGCAGCCTTTTTACGGATCAGTGCATTTGCGATATATTGTTCAGGATTCATGTGGCTATTTAAAGAAGGTCAGCAAAAGAAAATTGTTCATACGGCTTCGGAAATTGTTCATTTTCTGCTACGTGAGGCCACCGGTGCTAGAATCTACGAGGTTCTAGTCGGGCTCGCAGTTGAGCAGTTTGATAGAATTTTTTGAGCAAATCAAATTGAGAGAAGATGGGTCAAAATAGCAGCATCAATAAAATAAATTAATTAATTAATTAAAAATAATAATAATAATAATAATTAATTAATTAATGAAGTCAAAATTATTGCATGTAAATGGGCATACTACTGTAAGACCTGGCAAGGCATGTGTACCCCTGGGTAATCGCCGGTAAAGTCTGGGTTAGACCTAGGTGATAGGGGGGATACTCGGTTAACAATACCTGGGTAAAAAACTCTGAGGGGGATAAGAGCTAGAGTGAGCGGGATTGTTTCACTTAGCAGGATTGGCTAGAGTTAGTCAAGGAACCCCAAGTCAAGTTTAAGGGGGAATTATTAGGTAAACTTGACTCGGAATATAATCAAAGGAGGTTAAACAGTGATTGTTTTGAGGCACATGGTATTGTGCACCCATGGTATTCTGCCTGTGGTATTATATGTAATGGAGCCTATAAAAGGCTGGAAGGACTTCATTGTAATGCAAGGTCCTGGAGGTGAGCGGTGAATGCTCACTTGGCCGGATTGGCCAGGGTTTTGGCTAGGATAATGAAATTTCATTATGGTCGGGTTTTTCCCAAGATTTGGGGTTTTCCTAGATAAACATGTGTGTTTATGTGTTTATGGTTGTTGCTAGTTATTTTTATATTCGTTTCTCTCAGTAATTCGCAGTAATTATTTATGTTATGCTATAAATTTCTTAACAGTTATAACTGAGCCATTATGAGGAAAAGGAGTTTTATTCTATTTTTAGTGCATTTTGTTCCACAATAGAACAGAGTAATTGAGTGTGGATAGAGAGGTGGAAAATAGAGAATGCATATGCTCTATAGCGACCTATGAGCCACAGGTCTCACTCTTTTGTATTTGCACCATTTCCATTTAGAGAAAAAGAGAGCAAAGCAACCTCACCTTTGTGTTGGGTTTTCTCCCAAAAGGGTTGCCCAAGTCATATCTTGGGTTGTAATAGTATTATGATTGCGCCATTTCCATTTAGAGAAAAGAGAGCAAAGCAACCTCACCTTTGAGTTGGGTTTTCTCCCAAAAGGGTTTCCCAGGTCATATCTTGTGTTGCAATAGTTCTGAGTGATTGTTTTGTTTTTTTTCTCTATTTTCTACATTTTATATATTGCATGCATAAGCAGAAAACAATAATTTTAAATCGAGAAATTATAAGGAAAATTAATCCTCATCGTATAGATTTTTGAAATTCAATAATTTTTTATCAAACGTGTTGCAATGAGTTGTCTAGTGGAATATCCATGAAAGTTTACAGAATGGAATTTTGACTTTAGACATATGTTAGATAAATCAAAATGACCTCTACAATATGAATGAGAAAAGGAATTAAAATAGGATGCAAAAACGATTGAAAGTATTGAATGACACAAAATATATTCAAAAAGGATACAAATATAGCTAAAAAGGGTATAAAATTGATGTAATAGGGAAAAAAGAAGGGCACTAGTGACATGAAAATAAGAAAAAAAATATAAAATAGAGGAAAGAATTGGATGCTAAAAGGATGCAAGTGAGACATCAAAAAGATGCAAAATTGGACAAGAAAAAGACATAATTTTCTTCTTTTTTATAAAAGATGCAGTAGATGTAAAATAAACATGAAAAACTAAGAAAACAAAAAAAAACAAAAAACAAAAAACAAAAAGCAAAAAAAAAACACAAAAAAACACAAAAAATGAAGGAAAAAGTGAGTGCAAAAAAGGATACCAAAGGTTCTTGTGATATGATTTATAATTTCCTCATCAAAAACTATATCAAAATGATCCTTGAAACTTTTATTGCAAAGGTAGTTATTGTCGATGTTTATAATGTTCTAACTAAGGAATGGATTCATTGGTTCAAAGTAAATGGCACATTTAGACTTAACAATGTTGACAAGGTTATCCCAAATAAAATTAAGATCTTAGTGATTATTTTGTCATCTTTAAGTTGGGATTTAAGTTGCCAAGGAGTTGGTATAAGGATAAGAAAAAGGATTTCTCTATGGCCTTCTAATGCAAATATTCCTAATATTTGCTTAAAAATTAGCCCCTAAGAGTTGGATCCTTCAATTTGGAACTTATTTCAACCCAACGGGATCAAAATCCCTATTAAAATCTCCAATGGGAAGTCGTAATACAATGGAGGAATTACAAAGGAAATTAGTGCAAAACAACATCTAGGCATTGTTTCTGCTTTGTACAGATTAGCTGATCCCACTACCTCGGAACTCTACAAAAATGTAATTAAAATCCCTTACGAGATTTTGATCTTCCGGAATTTATGACCTTCTAACTTCCACTTGACAGTCTCGGGTAACGGGAAAAATTCTTGTCACTAAATGCTCCATTAACTAACAATCCCAGTGCCCAACGCTTTTGGAAGGAAATTATAAAATGTTACAGTCTTCCGAGATGTTGGGTTTTCCTAGGTTTTCGGGCTAAACTTATTCCAGGATAATCCTTCTAACTAACTGATCGGGATAATAGGAAAGGGGTTCCATCACTGTTGAAAATGAAACAAGAAAATACTAATCTAATTTTGTCCTTGAATTAACTTGGGAATAAAATTGTAATTTCACATCTCATGATAACTTGTATTAGTTAATTAAGTTAATTTGACTTAGTTGGCTCAGTTAAATCAAGTTGAGATTCAAAATAGAGTCATGTAGAGTGCAACCTACATTATAGGAGCCCTAGTTGAGATTATTTTGAGTTGTAATTAATAAATTCAATTCAACCGAGTTAAAGTCAGTTAAATTAGTTCCAACTATTGGAGGAACTAGTGGGAGGTTTGGTACTGTGGTGTTGCCTACAATGATCAACCAATAAACTAAAGATTCTCTCACAATTAACACATGCATGTCAGATCAAAGAAATGTCTAGTCGAGATTGGAGTTCAGGGATAGTGTACTATCAGTTGTATGATCATCTGAATTGTATAGGTGGTGCATGCAATCAAGGGGAGGCCTATGAGAATTGCGCAATTCATATTGAGGAATTTACCTAATTAATAGGGGGTTAATTCCTTGAGGAACATCATAAGGAAATAGGGACTTTAGCAAGCAGCAAATTGGTTAAGTATTGGCTTGGGCTTGTCTAAGAAGTTGCGAGATAGATAGAGATAGTGTAGAGATTGCTCGGGCTTGAGCAAAGCATTGTAATCTTCTCATATTTTCTGACTAATTCAATATACAGATAACAAGGGTTTGTAGTTGTCTTTCCCCAGGAAGGAATTGTGTAATGTGTTAATAGAATTATTTCTCTTGTATGCTTCATGATTTTGCGATCATTTAATTGTTTTCGTTGATGAGTATAGTAGATTCAAGTCTATTGTTTTAGCATATTACAATCAGCAGTTTGAATCTACAAGGAATTTCTACATGGTATTAGAGTTGAAATCACTATAGAAGAGGATAATACTAGTTTGTTTTTCGTAGGTGAAATCGAATTTGCAATATCATACTTCAGAGATAGTAGGATTTCGTTCTACGGATTGAGACTCGATTATGCTCTTAAGGATAGTTCGAATTATATTGCTTGGAAGGACAAGATGGAGGCAATGTTGGAATACAATGGGCTTAAGGAATTCATAGACAAAGGTATCCTTTGGCCTCCAGCAGTTGATACTCAAGATATGGTAGAGTGGACAAAATGTGTTGCAAAGGCAAGAAGGATTATCCTAGAAGGAGTTTGAGGTAATATTGTCTTGAACCTCCATAGTAAGGAGACTCAATATGCAATTTGGAAGGCCTTGACAAACTTGTTTCAAAACAACAGTGACCCCAGGAAGATGGCACTGAAGGACAAGCTCAGGAAAATCAAGATGGAGAAGGGCGACACAATACTAAAGTACTTGCCTAATATTTCCTGTCGGGATGAGATTGGAAGTGTCAATGTTAGATTTTTTTTAGGACGATCTAGTCACCCTAGAACTTTTAGGTCTTCCCAAGAGCTGGCATGGCTACTAGAACTCAGTAAATGGGACGGAGAAGCTACCAAAGTGGGAGGCTTTGTGGTTTGACTTGGTGCAAGAAGAGATTCTGAAGAGCACCAAAGATGGATCCTCATCCAAGCATGATGATGAGGATAATTGTGCCTTAGCTAAAAAGGAGAAGAAATGGAAACGGAATTCACCCCTTTCCAAATCAGATTCCAGTGGAGATGGCAAGAAGAAGGACATGTCAAAGATTAAATGTTTTCATTGTCACGAGTTGGGACACTATGTAATGAAGTGTCCGCACAAGAAGGTTGGAAAGAATCCCTTAGGTGGAGTGGTAGGTGAAGCTCTTGCTTCATAATTCAAGTTGGATTTCACCCTCATCACTTGCATGGTGACATCGGTGATGTGTAGTGTGTGGTATTTAGATAGTGGAGCCTCATTCCTTATGATCAAAAACTAAGAGTTCTTTAGTGACTTGGAGGAGAAGGACCTCCAGATACACATCGAAATGGGAGATGATGCGAGGTATAGCATGACCGGAATCTGTAACACCCTCCTCCCACATCTACCCAAGTAACTGGCCAACTGGGGTAAACATGTGACAAGAAGTACTATGATATGATTTTACCTCCCGAGTCATGTTAAGGAAGTGGAACCGACGGAAACACACCATACATACCTTCAACATCAACAATAGGACCCCTAGGAACCATCCCAGCCTTTATTCTAACCAGACCCTGGGTCCGACTAAGTTTTTAGGTTATTAAAAATCTAGACACTCCCATGATATGGGAATGCCAAAGTCCAGAGAGCTCTGGATGCTCCCACAAACCTGCATGCCTACGTCTAGGGACTATTACCAGCAGACCTATGCCAGATTCCAGGGAATTTAAGGCACTTTTCAAGCCTAGAATTCTGACCACTACCCAGAACTTGTTGTAACTTCCAAAATCCATTAAACACACGATGACAAGACTAATAAACCAAAAACTAAATCCAAGACTATGCCTAACCATCCCTAACCGAGACTGACATTCTATCAAACACTTGGCATCAATGCAATCTACAAGTGTAAACAACAGATCTAAGTATAGGGTCTCATACTTATCTAAGATTCACTATGAGGCAGTGTTTCCTTATCACTTTAGTTGCAGTTTCATCCATTAAGCCATATATACATTTTTCATTCATATACAAGTAAAAACATGATGGGAACCATATATAACCACTATCATAATACATATTCATAACCAGCATAATAGCAACAGAAATACCAAGGATACAATAGCCATATAATCCACATATAAACTAGTATAATGCTTATGAGATAACAAGGATAAATAACCTCATATTAATTATGCAAAATCCAACCCGGTATGGTGTTAGTGCCTAAATCTACCTCAAGCTGAAGGAAGGTAGGTCTAGGGTAACATCAAACCACACTTAACCTAGTAGTTAGCCCTACCAGGTCGGGAGAGGGCTCTCTCCTTGTCAATCTCAATTAGAATGTGGCAACTAGGGCTTGAGATGACTGAAATGTATGCTAATTTTAGACTAGGTATATTAGGTCAGAGGATTTTGATTGATTTTGATAGTTGGTTGCTGGATCAAATGAGGAAGGCAGCTTTGGGTCCAGGAAATCAACTCAGATTTGTAGGAGTTTCTGTGGGGCGAGGTAGGCAAGTGTTTTGGCACTTTGAATTCTATGTGATGATAAGTCTAAGACTAATGAGGAGTTGGAGAGGGCATGCAAGGTTCATGAATTCTCTTCAAATAGTAGAAAACATTAAAAACTAAATGTATCCTCAAGGCAGAGCACTGAATATCAATAGATTCCACCTATTTATCTTGATTCATTTAGTTATGAAGAAAGAAATAGATGTTGGAACATATACACATAAGAGAAACTAAATAACAGAGGAAGAAACAATGCCAAGACACATTACCATAAGAATCCCACAAAATGTTGCAAAACCCTAGTTCATTTCCTTATCAAACTGCAAAAGTGATTTACAATGAAGCTCAAAGCATCCACAAGAGTCCAATCTTTACAAATGACTAAGAAAGTACATGATATAGGAATCAAACCACCTATGCTAGCCATCAAGGGTCGAATCCATGAGTCAAGGAGCTATTTCAATAACATCTAAACTAGGAACTAGAAAATAGGCAGTGGAACAACTTGCCTCTAAAATTATGGAAACTGATTCATTCAACCTCAAACTACCTCTAACTGATGTATCTACCCCCTCAAGTCATTTTTCATCAAATTTTCATCATCTTACATGATTTACCATTACAAATTTACCAAGGAGAAGAGAAAAATTCAACTGATAGTCAAACTGGGGGAAATTCTAGAAAATCAGGCAAAACTGGCAAAATTCCTCATATGCGTAGTGCCACTGATCCTATGCACAGTGCTTTTTCTAGGCCACTTTTGGAAGGTTTCCTGAAGTCCAAATCAGGTGCAGAATAGCTCATTGGAAATTTTGGTGAGTCTACTTTCTAGAACAACTTGAATTTCTAGATTTGGAGTCCACTTGCCCCTCCAAAAATGGAATCTCCCAAGACTGCTTCCTATGTGGCAAAAAAGTGGCAGAGAGGGCACTTTTTGAGTGCTTTTTTCCCTTTTGGAGACCCAGAACTTGTCCAAAATTCTCAGCCATTTCTGAGCATGCATATTTTTTCATGCTGATTCCAGAAATACAAACCTTTTTGCAAATGGATGCGCCCGCTGAAAAAACCTGTTTTTTACATTAAAATTTTCAAAATGACAAAAATTGCTCCAAATTTCTTGAAATTTGGCATGAGTGATCCTTGTTAAGTGCTTTGATGGGCCAATGATGATTCAGCCAAGATCTTTGAGTTTATCATGCTCTTTTTGCTTTCTTAAGGCCCTTTTTCAACTTAGCCTTAAGCCTCTTCATTATATTGTCAACATACTGTCCTTTGTTCCACTGTTCACCAACATTTGGAATGCCTGTTGCTTCTGAGATATTGGTAGGTGACAAGGTGAAGGAGACACCAGAAAAATTCACTTGGCCATTATGTAGTTGAGTGACAAACAACCGAGCAAGCTCATAACAAGAATGATGTCTAAAACAACATATAGCAAGAGGACAAGCAAGCAACTCTTGAGACTGATAGTTTCCTCCTGGATGATCTTTCCCCCTTTGTGTGGCTTTCTTGGTACATGAGATTCTCTGGAAGAATCACTGAGAGTTTCTTCTTCTCTCTCATAATCTGAATCTGTCTCCATGCTTATGAATTTGGAGTGAAAGCAAATGAGTATGAAGAGATTTTAAAATATGAGGTGAGTAGTGTATAGTGTATATAGGAAGTGAATGCTAGGAGGAGGGGTTTCTTTTTCGGAAATGTGGGGAGAGAATGGTATTATGAATGTGGATGAGGGATTTGATAATGAATGTGGATGAGGGATTTGATAATGGAGTGGATGTAGTGAAGGAATAGGATGTAGGAATTAGGGTTTGGGAATAGGGTATAGGGCTAGGGTTTTGGTAAATGGGAATGGGGTTTAGGGAGTGAATGTTGATGATGTTAGGGAAAGGGCATGGGATTTTCCAAGCTCAACATGGATGAAGTGAAAAAGAAGAGCAATGACCTTTAAAAACTTGCAAGAGAGGATTTAGGAATTAGCTAGGGTTTGTATTAGCTATTTAGCTAGGGTTTTGCTTAAAGGAACCCAAAAACATCCAAGGCACCAAACACAACTTCCCTGAGCAAGGAGGAATGTTTTACTTACTTGGAACAAGCTTTAATTTGAATTTTTGAAAGTTTGGAGGAGTTTTGATGCGTTTCTATCTTTTCGAACAAGTGCACAGCGCACTTTCTTTGCACAACACTAGACCAAATTTCAATAGAAAACCTGCAACAGGTGCACAACGCCTTTTCTATGTGCAACGCCGACTGCTAGGTGCACAGTTCCTTTTTACATACCAGTTTTGAAGGCCTTCCTGATGTCCAAATTTGGTTTAGGATAGCTTGTTGGAAAGCTTATCGAGTCTAATTTCCAGAACATCTTGAATTTTTTAATTTGGAGTTCATTTTCTCTGTCAAAAGTCCAATCTCCCAAGACTGGTCAAAATGTGCAAAATGAGGCTCCCTAAATGCACAGTGACGTTGCAGTCAACTTTTGAAGGTCTTCCTCAACTCAAAATTGAGCTCACAATAGCTCATTTGAAAGATCTTTGTGTCTAGTTATCATCTAACTCATCAGGCAAGTCATTTGGCCAAACAAGCTAGGAGAAATCTTGATTTTACTAAGGTAAATCCAGAGGTGCAGCAACTCTCTTGAGGCAACTCTATTTTTGAAACTTCTCTAAAATTATGACACTTGTGTAAAAACTGAAGCATCTTTTTCTTTCTTGGCCTATTATGGAAAAAAACCTCTCTCACTTTTTCCAAATTCATTTTTTCTTGCTCAGAAACATCATTTGAGTAAAACCTATCTCGATGTGTGGAACAGGGGATTTGTCGAAATGAAGTGAAATGAAGGGGATAAGGGGCTTCTAAATTCTTGAGAAAGTTTTGGGAAGTAGGGAGGGATGTTAGGAAGTAGGGGAAATTGGAATTTCAAATGTTGAGTGAGGGAAAGGGGTTCAAAAGGGAAAAACATAAGCCTAGCCTAGACAATTGTCAAATTGTAGTAAGAAACTAGGGTTTGTGTGAAAATGAGGAATTTGAGGGATATTAGTGATGGGAAGTGTTTAATAAGGTACATTAAGGATAGGGGAAGGTGTATGAACATCAGGATATAAGTTTTGTTGATGATTTGACCACCCAAGAGAAATTACCTTCAAAACCCTAGGAGAGGGAAATGAACCTTACCCAAGTACAACTAAAACATGAACAAGGTGTAAAATGACACATTGGAACCTAAAATGATAATGAAAACTCTTTGAATGATGGTACACTCAGCTGAATGGTGACATGGATCGACATTTGGACAACTTTGGAAGGAGTGAAAACAAACCCTAGACCTAATACCTAGTGACCAAATTTTATTTGAAGACTCACTGAAATGACAAAATTTGACTTTGACACTTTAAAATCATTTTGTAAGAGCACGTTTGATCATTGGGGGAAGGCTTTAAAGACTGACACTAACATATGGGACTACCACATTCCACCCAACCATTGAATGGCTGATTTAAATCTCTCTTCATTCATCCACCCTCATGCAATATTCCAAGCATGAATGTGGGATCTCATAAAACACATCAATCAAAACCATCCAGGGCTTCCAGAGGCCAAACCACCTCAACCCATCAAACAATGATTCCACCTAACAGTCGAACATCACAAAACCATCATCACGTTGGTCTCTACCTAAGCCTTCCAAGGCTCTAGAGTGTTTGTTTCAACCTGGCTTCCAGTACTAGTAACTCAACCCACAACTATCATCGAGCTTCCAGAGCATTTGTCCAACTAAGGCTTCTAGGACTAGTAACTCAACCTATAGTTTCCGCCAAGCTTCCAGAGCATTTTTCTAACTAAGGCTTCCAGGACTAGTAACTCAACCCACAGCTGCCGCCAGGCTTCCAGAGCATGTTTTCAACCAAGGCTTCTAGGACTAGTAACTCAACCCACCAAGGGCTTCCAAAGTGTTTGTCCAACCAAGGCTTCCAGGACTAGTAACTCAACCCAAGCTATTACAGGGCTTTCAAGGCATTTTTCCAACCAGGGCTTCCAAGACTAGTAAATCAACCCAAGATGTTATAGGGCTTCCAAATCGTTTGTGAAACCAAGACTCCAGGAACCAATAACTCAACCCAACTAAAGGAAACATGAGAACCAACCAGAAAAACAAAGAAATAAACCTGAAACACCATGGTTATTCATGAAATAGAAAGGTTAGGAAAATCCACTGTCAATCGAGGCAATCCTCCATGTCAGTGACAGATCATGACCAATAATCCACATGCATATACCATGCATGTCGAAAATAGTGAGGAAAACATACATGCAACTCAAACCTGCAAGCAAAACCCTTTGTAGTTGTTGATCTCAATGTCCTCTTGCACTCTCCTGCTTTTACTTTTCCTTATTTCTCCAAAACTCCAAGTATTCCACACTCTCCAAGAGTGCTCCAAGAAAAATCTAAGTGACCAAGAGTATGAAAGGGAGATAATAGAGATAGATCCACCAAAACTGAACAGACCAAGCTTTCCAACCGATCCTTAGAAGCTTCTTTATCAATGAGGCCTCTATTTTTTTCATTTTCCATTATTTTCCTTCATTTTCCTCCTCACATGCAACCAGTGACCTTTCACCTTCCTTTTCTCCTAATTTCATTTATTTTCATACATAAATGTGCCAAAAATGCCTTTTACTACCTTAGCCATAAAAAACCAAATGAGCACCCACTCGGATGTTTTTCCTACCATTCAGCTTGGAATATGTGTCCCATGATCGTGGTCTTATATATTTTTACAGGATTTTTAACCAGGGTTGTTACAGAACGCTCCCCCTTGGGGGAACACTGTCCTCAGTGTTCAATGACACCTTTAATCAACAAGACTACTGAAAACAAAACATACTTCCCATGGAGCTTTATAACACAACTCGTTGCAGTATTTATAATGACCACTACTAAAAAATTACAATCATACCATTTATTGGAGCTTTATCACATAGCTCATTACAGTATTTACAATAATAACCACATATATACACATTTTCTTTAACTAGCATATAATCATACTACCTATGGAGCTTTATAAATCCAACTTGATACAATATTTACAATAATACACACATATACACATATGCAAATTTTCTCAACCAACAAATAAAAGGATATGATGCATGCATCTGCAATAAGGGAATCTGGAGGCTTACACCTCCACCCTCAAAGTAATACTAGGATTCACCTCCTTCCCAGGAAGTCTAAAATCCAATGCCACAATCAAATTGCATCCAATGTCTAGCACTATAATCCTGTGCCACTTGTCCTCTCAACAAACAGTTATTGTCTTAGTGTTTTAGGATGCATTCTCAATTTGCATTTGATTCCATCTGGCAATGATAATGACCAAAACAAATATATCCTCGACCTTCCCTTCTCTGCTACACAGTCCCTTGGGCAATCCGGTCACCCCTTTCATGCAGTCACTCACCTTCCATGTTCCCCGGCATCCCCTATCCTGGGAAATCCATCCCTTGGAAAGGCTTCCTTGCATCAGAAAGTCAAACAACCAAGGCATATACACACCTCAAACCATCATATTGGTCATAGCATGCTTATGGAAATCAATGGACACTATTGGGTACTAGTGTCCCACAATGGCCCTACTCCTGAAGTGCTTTACCAACATACTGCTACATGTTCCATTTCCTTTTATTGTTGTTGCAAAGCTTATAGTTGATTTTAACCACCCAACCAGGAATTTATGTGCTTCCTGTACCAAGCACATAACTTCCATTATATTAAAATAAATTGAAATAACTTCAATTCATACCTCATTGGTAGATCTTCAATAAGGTACATTTGCAATTATGTTCGCTTCCTGTCACAAAAGGTCAAACTAGCATCTTTGACCAAATCATCATGTATAAACATATCACATTAGGTTAGCTCAAAACACAACCATCATAGATCAAAATCATAAGTCACATGTAACCATAATAAACCAGAATCATAATTCAGACGCATAATAAAACTGAAATAAAATATTGATACTTATCCTTTAATCAATCCTTAGCTTCTACCTTGTCCTTATTCCATACACCCTCTGGATCGGTTGCCACACCTGACAAACACCCAATGCCTTCTCCTCAACCATGTGCACATACACATAGTGTGTGTCACACACATACAACCACACATGGCATACAACACCATGCAATACATGCACCTACACCTGACCTACACCTCATACACCTACACCCAAGGTACAACACAACACATACATACACCTACACCCGATGTACAACACAATGTAGTACATGTACTACATAGAGTACAACACAATGATTCCATATGTCACAATAACATGACTACATAATGAACATAAATAGTACCACATGTACACAATACAACATGTACGACATGCACATAATACCACATGTGCACCAGTACCACATGCACAACATGTACGCAGTACCACCTACACAAAGCACCACATGTACAATGTGTGCAAAGCCTCACATGTACATGGCACCACCTACACAACATGTACACAATGCCACATGTACATTGTACCACCTGTACAATGTGTACACAACGCCAAATGTACACAGCACCACATGCATGACATGTACACAACACCATATGTACATAGTACCAAATGTACAACATGTGCACAACACCATATGTACATAGCACTACATATACAACATGTACATAACACCCTATGTATATAGCACTGCATATCAAACATGTGCACAACACCATATGCACACAACATCACATATCCATCATATGCACCATACAATATGTACACAACACCACATATCCAACATGTACATAGCACCATCTATACCCAGCAATGCATATGCAATATTCACACAACACTATATGTACCACCATGTACATAACATTGCATAAACAACATTTGCACACACAATATATATACAACACCGCATGTGCACAACAACACAGATGCAACATGTACAACACATGCACAACAATAGTATTTCACATCCAAACCACATTGTATCTACCAAGCAACCTTGCTTCTAGTGTCTTTCCACCATCCTTGCTTATCCTAACATCCCGCGGACCACACTGCTTTCATTTCACTAATGTATCCCTCAGTATAGCCTATCCATAACATAGAAACAATATAATCACATAATATCAACTCATAACCATATGATATTGACCGCATATATTTGTCATGACTACTCTTCCACTTGATTCCTCATAAACCAAGAACCTCTTCATGCCATTCACCTGCATAAGAAATCATTCCTCCACAGGAATTATTCCTGAGGACCCTATCAAACAGTGACATACATACATTATATATATATATATATATATATATATATTATATATATATATATTATATATATATATAATATATATATATATATATATATATATATATATATATATATATATATATATATATATATATATATATATATTATATATAATCATCAACATAAAATAATCATGATCCTATCACACAACGACCTACGTACATATATATAAACATTATCATAAAACAATCATGATCTTGTCAGCCAACGACATACGTACACATGTATATACACATAAACAATAGCATTAAACAACCATGATCCATGACGACCCTGTCAAACACAACGTACATACATGCATACATGTACACACATATAAATGTAAGCACAATCATGATCACAACATAATTACTAGATATCCTAAGGTCAAGGTTAAGATAACTCCCTTTATGTGTGCAACACATGCCCAACATCGAGAACAACAGTTCCCAACATAACCAAGGCATATGATGCCTAAAATCCATTCACCTTACCTTTCTTGATTACCTTTCCCATGTTTGTCCTACCATCGCCCATTTACACCAATGGACCCAACCAGTCCAACTGGATGTCATAATATTGCCTTCCACTGCCCTTATACATGCATCGAGCTTCATCTAGGTTTTACCTTACCTGTCGAGTACCACACAGCTCTCCATAATCTCCATTAACTTCCTCATTCCCCAACCAATTCCCAATACTCTCAAAATAATAAAGGCAAGGACGAGAAGTAAACAAGAGGGAAACCAACAATAATATGACACCATAAACAAAGTGGCATGGCCATGCACAAGACACAAACAAAACTGCAATCAAGCACAACAAGTCACCAAAAGACCAAAAGCACAAGAATGACAATAGACGCCATGACTCAATCCCCATGGTCACTAGTGCTTCCAAGGGAAAATTTAACTTGAGCCTTCTTCAATATTTCATGGCAGTCTCTTTTCCATGCAATCCCCTGCATCATATTGCCATCAACACATAATTGTTAGTGCATAAATAAACATAACAATACACTTTCTACCTTACATTTCTGTGTCAAGCAAATTTATTGCAGTTGTACACATCCACGCCATCTCTCAAGGGACTCTAATTCCCTTGACAGATCCACCTGTAACTAGAGAGTAACTAATATACCTATCAAGTGCATGTTCATGAATCTAGCACATATCCACATAATGTCATAAAATATTAAGGTTAAGAAGACTTCCTATATACAAAGTACTCATTCGTTTGGAGTTAGGGTTTCCAAACATAGCCAAAGGAATTCTTTCCCAATTCATTTCTTTTACCTTTCTACCTTGTTTCAATCTAGGCTTACTATGTACTGTCACATCACCCAACTGTTAGTTATATAAACACATCAATTGTTACCTTGTCACGCTGATACAAAGCATGTTTCCCGCAATTGTTTACACATGTCAACCACATGTTACACATATCAAGACAATCATGTGTATCAATTTGAAATCAACCTTTACCAAGACTAACAATCATGTCATAATCCATAGTCAACTCATAGTCATTAGACGTAATGCTACAACTATCACCTACTACACTCAAGTACATATCAACTATCTCAACACATATGTGTTAGTACAAGACCATTCATTCATGCAATCTTACAGACACATACTCATATCATGCAAGTAATCAAACATTCAAATGACAGATAGATGACATAATAGACACCAAACACTAAAACACTAGATAGATGACATAATCAAACATTCAAGCAAAAAGTAGATGACATAAGCAATCCCATACCTTATATATCTCAGGGGAGGCTATCTTGTCTGCACAATCAATCTAGATTAGCACAATATAAATTCACAACATATGAACTCAAACATAAATAAGGTCTATTCATAATAGTCACTAACTAACAAGTTCACATCATAAACTCATAAACATTTATCATTCATACATAATAATCACTTCTGCACAATCAGTCTAGATTAGTATGACGTAATATCACAACATATTAACTCATACCTAAATGTCATAACCCTAACCAATCCAACTTAGCATGATACATATAACATCAAGATCTTAATGTAATAACCCTAATCATCAAGCTACTAGCATATAAAAACAACATATAACCTAATCATCAAGCTAACTATCATATAAAAACAACAAGTTATATATCATCTTCATCAACAACATATAACATAATCATCAAGTTATTAAACAAAAATAGTAATGCATACAACCACAGTTTACTATCATTCATGACTATCTGACACATGTGCATATGACAACACTAATCAAGTAGCATCTATCACGTATGTAACCATAACATCAATAGAATGAAAGGCATACACATAACCATAATGCATATAACGATCCTTAACCTACATACCTACATGCCCAATGTACAAACTTGTATGAAGACAAGTTCTTGCCTCAAGGTCCAATGTTGCAACTTCACTCCAATGATCTACACCTCCATCTCTATCTTAACCAACATATCAGCATCATAACAACCAATATCATCGTGATGACCTAATTGCATACAATGACCTCACAATGCATGGTTTGCCTACCATACATGCATAACCATACCCATGACAATGCAAGCATATAGACACCGACATGTGTAAAAATTCATATTCACCCATACACTCATGACGACACATCCCACAAAAACATCATCAACCTTCACAAGGTGACATCACTACAACCATGATCAACACCATGCAAATGCAACAAGCACATGGGCTACAAGCATAAGAAACAACTATGTGTTGGGAAAAATGTTGAGATGGGGGGGGCAGGTGAACCAGTGTTTTAACTTTCACAATAATGATTTTCCTTTTCAAACAGTGTATGTTACTTTATTGAAACCAACCATCGTATGTCCGCAACTATAAAGAATGAAACCAACGTATATATAGTAAATAGCTAATTCATTATCTTAAATCAGAGTGTGATGCATCAACTAGTAAACAGATGCAGTAAGGACAAAATAAATCAACGCACATAAGCAACACACATGAACACCAAGATTTTTCAGGTGGAAACCCAATGTGGGAAAAAGAACCACCGTTGATGTCATCTTAGTCTTTAATCTTCTTATAATAAAAATTGTTTGCAAATTTTGTACTAGTGCAGAATTTTCCAGTATGCAAGCATCTACCTGCTAAAGGCTACAACCTTCTCCCGTTTTCCAGCTTCTACTGGAAGGGATCTCCAACCCCCTAGCTCTTGTACTGGATGATATGTTTTACTAGTACATAGGCACCAACCTACAGAAGGCTACTACCTTCACTCTTCCTCCAAGGACCATGTTTCATAAATTTTTAGATTGGATACTCTTGGTACATAACAACACAATATAAAGGCCACATTTCATCAAATTTTCATATTGGACCCATCAATAGCATTGAAGATCAAAATCAATCACCACTGCAATAACTGCATCTACCAACAATCAGTCAATTTGAACAGTCAGATCACTGTCGCCAAAAAATAGAGATGAACCCAGAACACTGCATCAACAATCAGAACTAACTACAATCTCAAAAAACATATGTTAGAATGTATATGGTACTTTAGTGTAGCCAACCGACATGTATATGCTACTTCCTTTAACCCAACCTGCGTATACCCTTAAAAATACTGAATCATAAAACCTCTGAACCACAAACTGTACCAATCAATGATATTCTGAAGATCTATTGTCAATTTACAGAGTTCTAAACAGATAGCAGCAAAGATCACCTTTCTCACTTAATCAGTCAATCAACCAGACTCAATCTCCTTATAAAATCAGTTCTACTTTCATATCTATGAAGACATCATTGATAGACAACAGTAAAACAACAGCACTGATCAGATAGATCAGTCATCTTTGAACAACAGGCTTTTCTTCTGCATATGCTACTTGGTAGTGCCGAACCAGCACGTATACACACCTTCACCAAGGCAAACCAGCGTATAGATCTGCAAATAATAACTTATAACTTAGGAGCTATTCCAGACTTCAGACATACCCAAATCATACCATTTAAAGAATAAAACATGTGTTAGCGTGCAGATCTAGCCCATCCATTATCAGATTATACAATGATAAGTCATTTCAGTTCTAATGATCTAGATCCAACATTGTATTCAAAGGTGCACAAGATATTTTAGATCATGTCATAACCATAGCCCTTACAATATAAAGTATACTTCAGATAGAAGTATTCATGAAAAACCCTTTCACTTGCACACTTAACCCTTTGATCTTCTCCTCCTTATATAGTTTTAGCTTTTCTCAATACCTCAGACCAAAACAACACATAGAACCTTTGGTATTCTTAAACAGGATCAAATAATCATTATTCCGCTCAATATTGTGGGCTAATACCATGGTATGGACCCTTGGTGTTCATTTATCTCTTGTGAAAGTACGTACATACATATACACGCTTTTTGTTATGTGAACCTGCTTGTATACGCTACTAGGACTAGGTGAACCAGCGTATACAACTTAATACAACTAAGAACATTATTTTTCTTCAATTTCTTGATTCTAATCTATAGTCATTTTTCCAACATCCTGTTCTTCTGTACCATTTCCCTGTTACCTCTGAATTGACCTGTTACAATGTGAGCCGCCCTTTATCAAATCTGAACTGACCTGTGAGTGGGTTCTCATCAAGGACAACACTTGTACCATAATGCCAACAATCTCCTCTTTTGGACTTGATGGCAACCATATAGGTGTTGATCACTTCAAACTGTATAATATGTTATATATATCAAGCAAAACCAATATACTTTCCCCCTTTGACATCAAGGGAAAAGGGCGGACCAAGATAATCTACCCTTTGAGATATATTATGTTGTCCATGCTCCCACATGCAGAGTCTACAGAGATATTTTTCAAAAGAATAACATGACTCTATAACTCAACTATGTGAGTATGACCTTCCTATCACCAATGACTCTTACATACATCAATCACCCAACCAAGTGGGGATTTCCCAAATGTTCATACATGACTGAAAAATCGCAATTATTACATCATCCTTCCCATGCATGGTGGGGGTATAAATTACGTCAAATGTCCAAAAGGACTCATTAATAGACCATGATAGAAAGAGTCATATCATTACACCATAGGTCTTTACATGACCTTTACAACAAATGATATGAATATTTGAGACCATAGCTGAATTCAGCAACCATGATGCCAACAATGCATAATGTTTTTGAAGGCTAATGCTCCCCCTGAACCTGTGCTACATGTGCATTGTCAACAATTCATTCATTAAGGCATCTCATCAATCAAATAAACAATAATGAACAAAGTACATCAACAGATTGTAACCATTAATATCATACTGAACACCCATGTTAGAAAACTGATTTTGAGTCTGACCCATTGTTTTTCTATCAAAAAAACACATACGCAACTGCAACCACAGAAACCCATGCATATACGTGACTCTGCTTCATGAAACCTGTGTAGAGGAAACATTCCTCTGAAAATTGGTTTTAACAGCAAGATGATACAGAAACTACTCCCAACTTTTGTTTTAGATATACAAATGTTTCTCTCGGAAGTGGTTTGGTAAATATATCAGCAACCTATTCTTTGGAGGGAACATACTCCAATTTAACCTTTAGTTCAAGCACTTGTTCTCATAGAAAGTGGTACTTAATGGGTATGAGCTTGGTCTTGGAGTGCATGACTGGATTTTTCAAAATACTAATAGCACTTATATTATCACATAGAATGGAGATGGGTGGAGAACATGTGATTTGGATATCTTATAATGTTTGTATCATCCAGAGTAGTTGTGTGCAGCAAGATGCAGTAGCCACATATTCTTCTTCTGTTGTAGATAAGGAAACCGAACTTTGTTTCTTACCGAACGAGGATACCAATTGTGATCCCATATAGAATGCACCTCCACTAGTGCTTTTTTGGTCATCAACATTTCTAGCCCAATCCGCATCTATATATGAATGAATAGTGAGATCTATATTTTTAGGATACCATAGACCAAAGTCTTGAGTTCTTTTGAGATATTTGAATATTCTTTTATAGCCTGAAGATGCGATTCCTTTGGATTGGCTAGGAACGTTCCAAAAATTCATATTGCATGCATAATATATGGTCTGGTACCTATTAAATAAAGTAGACTTCCAATCATAGATTTTTTTGTTGGTTGATTCATTGTAGGAGATTCATCATTAGAACTGAGACTACATCGTGTTACTATTGGAGTAAATATTGGTTTAGAATCTTCCATTCCGTACTTCTTTAGAATCTGCTTGAGATATTTAGTTTGTGAAAGAAAAATGTCATCTTTTGTTTATTGTTCTTGTAGACCAAGAAAATAAGTTAGTTCACCAAGTAAAGACATTTCAATTTTTTTTTGCATAATAGAAGAAAAGTTCTAACTCATAGATTCTTCATTTCTGCCAAAGATGATATCATCAACATAAACAACAATAATTAGCAGTTTATCATTCTCAATTTTTGTGTATAAGTTGTTGCCTACATATCCTTTCGTGAAACCTTGTTGTTGAAGATATTTGTCAACACGATAATACCAAGCCCTTGGAGCTTGTTTTAGTGCATATAAAGCCTTTTTGAGTTTGCATACAAGATTTGCATCATTTCCTGGAATGAATCCTTCTGGTTGTTCCATATAAACTTCTTCTTATAAATCTCCATTAAGAAATGCAGACTTTACATCCATTTGATACACTTTGAATTTTTGAAAACTTGAAAGAGCAAGAAACATTCTTATGGCTTCAAGTCTGCAAACAGGTGCAAAAGTTTCTTAAAATTCTATATCTTCTTGTTGAGCATACCCTTTACAAACAAGTCTTGCTTTGTTTCTAATAACCTCTTCATTTTCATTCAACTTATTCTTGAATATCCATTTTGTTCCTATAACATTTTTATCATGAGTTCTAGGAACTAATTCCCAAGTATCATTCTTTTCAATTTGATCAAGTTCTTCATCGATGGCCTTAACCCAACATTCATCTTTGTTAGCTTCATTAACATTCTATAGTTCTATGGAGGATAGTAATGTTAGATACCTAGAAGCTCCTACTAGAGTTCTTCTTGTCTGTACTCCATATCCTTTTTCTCCTAGAATTTGAGATTCTGGATGATTCTTTTGAACATACCTAGATGGAGTCCTTTCCTTGTCAGTTGTATCTTCTTCTGATGCTTCATTGGTTTCTTCCTTTATATCATTTCGATTTGATATAGGAAATCATTCATCATCTTCATCATTATCATCTTCCTTTGTTGATTTCACCTATTCTGAATTTATGCATGCTTCATCGATTACAACATCAATGCATTCAACAATTTTTCGATGTCTCTTATTATAATATTTGTATCCTTTACTTCTAGATGAATAACCAAGAAGTATTACTTTGTCTGCTATGGGTTCAAACTGACCAAGTTTTTCATCAGTATTTTTTATGAAACATTTGCTTCCAAAAACTCTGAATTGTTTTACAGTAGGAGGCTTACCATACCAAAGTTCTTATGGAGTTTGATCATTATTTACCCGAACATGAGCTTTGTTGATAATATTTATAGCAGTATGTGCAGCTTCACCCCAGAAGTGTCAAGGGTTCCAGATTCATCAAGCATAGCTCGAGCCATTTATTGAACTGTTCTATTCATTATTTCCACCATGCCATTTTGTTGAGGAGTTATGGCAATAGAGAACTGTGTTTTTATTCCTTTTTGTTCACAAAATTCAAAAAATTCATCAGATATGAATTCTCCTCCCATATCAGATCTGAGATATTTGATTTTTAGATCTAATTCATTTCCAACTAAACTTTTCAAATTCTTTGTCTTTATGCTTTTGTAGACCAATCCAGCACATTCTAGAAAAATCATCAATGAATAAAATATAGTATTCTTCTCCACGAGGTGAATTTTTCCTTCTTGGTCCACATAGATCAATATGAATGAGTTCAAGAGGCTTACTTGTTGATCCTTCTTTGGCATTGAATTGAACTCTGGTTTTCTTGCCGAATTGACATGGTTTGCAGATGGTATTTTCTGGGATTTTGATATCTGGAAGATCACAAAATAGGCTTGAGCCTGCATGCTTTTCTTATTTGAGAAAAGCTTAGATGCCCCAATATTATGTGCCATAACCAATTTTCTTCTAGTTTTCTTAGATAACATTGTTCTTGACCTCCTTTTAGTATATATAGATTGCTTGGGTTCTTGTACCTTTAATTATGGTTTTTCCTGTGTCAAGCTCACGAACCACACATCCTTTTAATCGAAACACTACTTCATTTCCCTAATCACACATTTGACTGACACTCAACAAGTTATGCTTTAAACCATCAACATACATAACATTTCCAGCTTTAACCTTTTCTTTCAAATAAACAGAACCTTTACCCTTAATGATAGTTGGTGTGATTCCAAAGGAGACATTCTTTTCCTTTTCTAAATCATTATATGAAAGGAGTTTATCTTTATCACCTGTCATGTGTTTTGAGCATTCGCTATCAATGTACCACTGATTTTCTTGTCCTTCTGTAAACAGAGTTATGCCACATATTTCTGATTGAAATTCATTCTTTTTCCATACCTTGGAATTTGATTATGTTTTCTCCTTTTGAAATGTTGGCCGAAATTTTCTCCTGCATTCATATTCTTCATAACCAAAGTTATTACAAAAAGATTAAATTTCATCTTCAAGAGGAGAAAAGTTATTACAAGAACTTTTGTTGATTCCTATCGTGCTCCTTTGTTTTTTTACTTCTCTAGTCATGATAGTCTTGTAAGCAACACATTAACGAGCTTTATGACCAAAGTTATAGCATGAAAAACATTGTCCATTAAAGAAGAAGTTTTTGTGATCATAAAAATGTTTTGATGTTGTTTACCTTTTGATTAGTGATTCTACTGATGTCCACCCTTGGAGTAAAATGAGCATGATTTACCTGGGAAGTACCTTTTGGCTTTTGCTGAGGATTGACGCATTGCTCACTAGTTTTTGCTACATCAAGATAGCTTTTGGTGCTTGTTGGAGAGGTAAATCCCCTCTACGGATAGAGGCAATCCCTACTAGCCCAAAAGGGGTCTAGCAACAATCAATCAATGCTACTCTGCAAGTTCCTAGTTGTAATTAACAAGAGGGTAAAGAGCACCTACTTGGATTCCAACGCTATGTTTGACGAAGAGATGGTCCTCTCGCTCCTTCGCTCCAGCCGATCACAATCCTCCATTATCTTCGCAGATGGACACCTGCACAAGCAAAGAGAGAACAAACACAAGCGTAAAATCTACTAAAAACAACTATACATCAGTCAGGAAAGATGTAATTCACATTAATCATTCATAAGACAAATGGGAATGGAACCATAAGAGTAGTCATCTATCTTTATTAATCAGAAAGTAGAGTAAGGTACAACCAAAGTCCTGACGCTGAGTCCTTCTCTAGAGGGTCCAGTCAGCATGTCTTCCAAGCATTCACCTTTGAAGCAAATCTCCCAAGTCAAAGAGGTCTCTCTCTCACATACAAGGCAACAAGCTCATGACCTTCCTCAAGCTCAAAGCAATCCTCACACAACACACCAAATGCCTACAAAGAGCACCACTAATGCACTAAGAATTCCTCAATCAAAGTCTATATGTTCCAAACTAGCTTCTCATGGGCAATGGAGGAGGCTTATAAAGGAGAAGGAGTCTCCATGAGTAGGTAAAGGATGAGCTCTCCCCCAAGATAAGTGGGTGATCAGTCGAACAAACATTCCAGAGAAAGGATGGCGACCTCAACAATGCTAACAGCCAAGTCTGGAGTCATCTGGAAGGTTGGCTGTTAGAAAAAATTCGCCTAAACAGGATCAGCGCGGGTGCAAAACTGGGCTGGCACGCTGGCATCTCAGATCTATTACAGAAGAGGTCTGGTCAGCGCTCAATAGTACAAGCGGAGGGCGCACTGTCCGTGAAATTGGACTAGCGCGGAAAACACGTGTGCTTCTGCACTGGCAGTGCAGCGGTTACATTATCCTCCGCCAGTCAGCACGATTATTTGATTAACAGACGCGATGATTCAATTAACTTAGGCAAAGAGGGTTTTTAGCCATTTCAAGGAGCATGCGCTTAGGTGAATGTGGTTTTATAGCACAGTAGGGAGACTGACATGATGGCAGTGACATTTTACTGTGTAACACATTTAGTAGGAGAATATTCTCCTCCATTTTAGGAAAAACTACCTGAAGAGGACCAACGTTTACTTTCTTATCAAAAGGCAGGCAGTGAGTTCTATTCGCTAGCTAGACAAAAGGTTACCAGTGGGATTTTGTCTGCTAAAAGTAGCACTAGACTTGAAAAACAAGGTTTTGGATAAGTTCTTCAAAATTTCTTCAAGGAAAGTCTTATTTTTAATTTAGGGATGCTTCTAAACATGTTTGATGGTGGATACATTGTTTTTTACAATTTTTGTCACTTTGCGACACTTGCAACATTGACGACACAAAGTGAAACACTTAGGATATGAGACTGGGAGTGTGACAAAATACTGTGTAACAACCATGTAGCTAGTTTACCCATATGGTGACCTTCTCTACATGCATTGACTTGAAGGAGAACCTACATTCTTCCTCACATCCTGCATAAGCCTCTTAGCTTCCTTGGTCCTTTTGCTTCCTTCTCTAGATGGTTCTAATTGATTGGTTATCTCCACTCTCTACTCCTCAATTTGTGGTTTCTCCATAACTTCTTGAAGTTCCTCCTTTAGAGGTAAAATCTCCTCTTCTAGTTATATGAAGCTTCCTCTCAAGAGATAATTGCATTTCTTTTCCTTCATCAAATTTTACATCCTTCACAGAACTATAATTCTGAGGGATAGCAAGTACACACGATAGTTGTGGAGAGTTTATGTGTAACCAAAAAATACCCCAATCATGTTGTTTGTTCTAGATTCTTCCTTGATTCTTTGCATACATGGAAGTAAACAAAGGCTCCAAAAATCATGAAGTGTGACACATTTGACTTTCTCCTCAAGAAGGACTCCTCCAGTGTAATAATGCCTAGAATCCAAAGAGGACTCCAATTCTACAAATAGATTGTTGCGTTGCACACCTTGACCCATAAATGAAAAAGTAGGCATTGATCGTGGAACATCACCCTCGCTACTCTCACAATGTTATGATTCTTTCTCTTAGCCACCCCATTTTTCTATGGGTTGTGGGGTGATGTCAACTCTCGTCGAAGGCTTTCTTTTCACATAAATGTTTAAATTCATTTGACACGTACTCACCTCCATTATCATTCCTGAGAGCCCTCACCTTGTTGCCTATTTATTTCTCAACCAGTGCCTTGAATTCTATTAACTTTGAGAATGTCTCATCCTTCTTCCACATGAAGAAGATCTAACACTTTCATCAGAAGTCATCAATAAAAATGAAATACTATTTGTGCCTAGAAGTGGATTCTATCAAGAAAGGTCCACAAAAGTGGACCCTTTCCAAGAGTGCATGTGTTTTGTTATCCCGATCATGAAATGTGGATTTTGTGTACTTCCCCAAGGTACATATTGTTGCTCAAGTTCTCCTTTGAGGAGGCCTGTGGTTATCTACTAAATTATATTCAAAGTTCCATGATGCAAATGGCCAAGTATTTTATTCCAAATTTCAATGAGATTGAGGTTGTGCACCTTCTCCACAGTTTTGCTCAATGCAACACAATTCTCCACATCTAGCTTGTACAAGTTTTTCACAAGAAGCTCAATCTACTTCATCTGTCTCATGGCTATGTGTCTTAGGAATTCCTTTCCTATGCTAAATAACACATCATAACCGCAATCTTCTAACACTACAACAAAGATGAGATTTTTCTTTAGGCCCAAAATGAACATGACATCCTTCAACCTGAAGACGAAGAATCACTCCTTCTAAAAGCTGACTGTAAGATTCTCAGTTGCACTATACCTTCCATCATCCCCCATATCGATGTGCATCTGCAAATATTTTTCCCCCAGGTCACTGAAAAAATATTTATTTCCCGTCGTATGGAATGATGCACCTGAGTCTAAGTACCACATGCTTCCCATCACTGTGCTGACCATGCATGAAATGAGGGTAAATTCAAGCTCAAACTGTGAAGCCAAAGCTTCACTTGTTTCTCCTCCTTAGGTCTTTGTGCTTTCCTTCTTATGTGGAGAATTCATGGCATAATGATCTAATTCATGACAATGGAAGCATTTAAGTTTTGAAAAATATTTCTTCTTTCCCCCTTGACTAGATTTTGGTTTGGATTGGGATTTATTTGCTTTTCCCTTCTTCTCCTTTCTAGCGAACGCAATTTTTTCTTCATCATTTCCCTTGGATGAAATCCCATCTCCAATATTTGTCCTTATTTCATCCTATATGAAATCAAACCATAATCACTCCCAACTTGGTAGTTTCTCCCTCCCATTCATCAAATCTTGATAGCTATGCCAACTCTTGGGAAGGCCCAAAAGGGATAAGGTTATCATGTCTACTTTAGGGACATTATGTTATCTAGGAAATTCCTTCTACAAATAGAAGTGATCCCTCTAGTCCAATGAGTGGATCTAGTAACAACTAAAACAAATACATGCAAAAATCTTCTAGTTTAAGTTAGAATGATATGAGAGAGGATAGATGGCCTACCTCACTCCTATGCAGTATCTTTTCAATGTCGATAAGGATCTCCTCACTTCAAATCTTGATCCTTTCTATTATGTTTTGAATGAATACCTACAAGAGAGATCAAACAAGGAAAACAAAGGAAAAACATAACATATTCATTCTAATGTAAAGGATACGATAGATCAAGGAGCATCATACTAAGAAAGTAGTCATTTACATGCTTATGGAAAGTAAACATTTTATTAATAATAAACACATGAGGTAAGCATACAACCATTGCCTTAATGTTGGAAGCCTCCTTTTGGATGGGTTTCCAAGTCCAAGCCAAGAAATCTCAAGCTCTCCTTTTTCCTTCACAAATTGTTAGCAATTAGGCACAATTTAGTAGCAACATGACTAATCTAGTCCAACCAACCACTTGAGGCTATATGGGAATGTATTTATATGGAAGGATAGGGAGTTAGGGATCCAAAAAAGGGGGAAGAAGGTCAACATATTAATGTTAAGATCCCTAAAGGTAGGATCAAGGACTCAAAATGGGAGAAATCGACCATATCCTTATTCAACAATAACCATCTCATTGTTCTCAAGGTTTGTAGTAAGAGAATCTTATGCTCCCTTTTTGGAGAAACTACCTGAAGAGGACCGGTATGGATTTTCCTATCCCATGTCATGTTGCTAGTGCTAGTTACTAGTTAGACCAAAGGGTACCAGCATAGTTTTTCCTGCTAAAAATAGCATTGGGCTTGCAAATAGGGGATTTTTGACAAGCTCTTCTATAATTACTTCAAGGAATTTCTTTTTCTTCTTTTCAGGGATGCTATGATCAATGTTTTTCATGGTGAATTCATTGACAAATTTTGTCACTTTGTGACCTTTTGGGAAAAGTTTGACAGCTCAGGGTATGAGACGGGGAGTGTGACAAATTAATGGATAACACGTTAACACCAACCCCGCCAAGTTCATCACAACCCTTTGTAAACTTTCTAAGATACCGCAGAATTGTGTCATTCTTTTGCAACTTGATACTTAGAAGTTTATCACTAAGCACCAACTTCTTGTGGTCACTGCTATGCTCGAACATTTTTTCAGTGATTTCCACATCGATTTTTTTTTTCTTTTCTATGGAGATTCGAGAAATTATGATTTTGTACTACCTCCAAGATTATTCTCCTTGGATACATCTTTCTCCCACTAGGCAAGGTTTTGGGCATCAGATGCTTGTGGTTTTGCAACATTTGTCTTGATGTATTCTAACAATCCATTGTCATCCAATACTGCCTCTATGTGGTCCTTCCATGCAAACAAAATTAGAGGTGCCTTCCAAGCCATACTCTAGCCTTGGTCCATTGAAGGTCTTCTTCTCAGCTCTCGAGAAATCTCACTACTCTAATATTCAAATTTGAACCTCTAGGAAACAACTTCAAAATTTATGCTCTATTGTGAATCAAACTCTAATCCCAGGTAGCAATTAGGTTGTATATTTGCATATTTTCATGAATTTTTAATCAAAATCACATGACACAAACCTACACTACTTCTCTGCGGACATTATTTCACAATTTAGAATAGAAATCTCAGACCTACAAGAATGAATAACACACATGCAATAATTATTTTTATCTGGTGAAATAATCTACTAAAAACCCCAATGCCTCTTGCATTAATCAAATGAATAGAGATGTATTACAATTTCTTTTCTCAATTGAGCTCACCTTGCAAGTGCATAACCTTTCTCTCTACTCACTGAAGGTCACTGACCCAAACTTAGTCAAAAATATCCTCAGCTTGAGATCTTATTTCCTTTATATGTTCCTTTAGGAATTATCCCCTATTATTTAGGAAAATCCTCTAATTGAATTACACAATTCCTTAGGTTGGTCATCTGACTACATGCAACACATGTACACTCAAGACTAGTCTACAACTGATGTTACATTGCCTTGGAATCTCCACCTCAACTGGGTTACTCGAATTCTCTAGATGCACTAGATATTTTGGGTTTATTACTCAGTTAAATGGATGATCATTGAGTTTCCCTGAAGTTCCACTACTTAACTGACCTTCCACTAGTTCCTCCTAATGTTAGAACTAGTTTAGTGGAAAACAACTTGAGATAGATGACCTTGATTGCTACAAATTAGCAATAACACATGTAAAATTAAACTCTAACTCCTCCAAATTGAATTTACTGAGTAGACTGGGTGACACAAGTCATGTCACACAAGTTAACATCATCCAAGTTGTCTGTTGACATGGACATTCGAATTTCCTCAATTTAATCAAGGAAAAATCATGTTGAGAATTTTTTGCTACATTTTTAAACACTCTAGAATTGATGAGGTAGCATGGGAATGGAGGAAGCCATGAAAAAATGCATAACCATTTTTGTTTACGATATATGAAGGATGGTGTTTGTTTAAGGGGGAGGGGATTGTAACATTGCTTTTTAAAACCTTGTTTTTTGTAATTTTAATTTATGAATTATAATGATGGAAATGTTTAGTATGGATATCTTGACATATTTATTTGATTTAATATTACTTTTATTTATATATTGCTACAAATCTAAAATACAAATCAATAAACAAGGATCTTGATACCTAAGAAGAACCTAAAAGGGGAAAAATGGGAATTTCCTATCATACTTTGAATTAAGTGTTCAAATTTCATATTTTGTAGTTCAACTACCCAATTCCTAGCAATTATTGGAATAAATGGGGAGTGTTACTAAATTTTCCCAAATGTATGGGCTATGTACCTATTCTTGAGACTTCTTATTTGGCCATATAGCCCTAGATGGGGACCCCATATTATCATGAAGGTAGGTTATGGTGTGGGCTGAGGAAGAAAGTAGTAGTGTGTGATGTTAACAATGAGATGATTATGTCATTTTGTCATATGTGAATGAGTAAGGGAATTATAGAGAATGGTGTGAAAAAAAAAAAAACATATAGAATGTAATAGAACCATAAGTGGGTGTTGAGACAATGACTCTAAATAGAAGGAGAAAATAAATCATTTTGAATCATAAAAATCATATTTGAAATTGTGATTTTAACTAAAATTGGGTAAGGAATTCAGTGTGGAACCTTTTAGCCCAGCATAAAAGGGAAAATAATTTTCTAAGAAATTTGTCTTAACTAAGCACATAAGGCACTAAGAAAATGGAAGTATTAAGGAACCATTAAATCAGTGAAGGACTCCCTTTGTGTTCTGTAGGCACTGTTGATAAATTTATGGTAACTAGATTAAATGATTCCTCTTACTTTGATAATCGTTTGTGAGGTATTTATACTTAAAATGCTTAGCTTCTTCTTCAAATTGATTACTATTGTGTTTTCTATCATCAAACAAGTGCCAAATAATTAAAAATCAAAGAGACAGAGGACATGAAATGTAGGATTATAGCCAGGGCCAAAACCTCTCCTCTTGAGAGGAAAACCCACAAGAATTATCCTCTTCTTATATAATCTTCAAATGACAAATTCCAAGACCTAAGAGCCTTGAAAAAGACCCCTCCAATACCATGTCAACCTTTCTCCTTGATGAGATTTCTTTCCAACAATTTTGACACCAAAAAATTTGACCAGAACAGTTTCTTCTACAACTTAGACCTGGTAGTTTCTTTTGCAATTTTGACCTAGCAGTATCTTCTGCAATTTCGACCCAACAATTTCTTCTACAATTTCGACCCATCATTTTCTTATGCAATTTCGACCCAACAATTTCTTCTACAATTTCGACCCATCATTTTCTTATGCAATTTCGACCTAGTAGTTTCTTCTATAACTCTAACCCAGTAGTTTCTTTTGTAGCTTTCACCCCATTAACTTTCATCAATTTGACTTTCCCAACAACTTTCCAGCACTTTGACTTTCCCAACAATTTTCTAGAAACTCAACTTTCCCAAAAAACTTTAGCAACCATAACACAAGAGAGAGAGAGAGATCCAAAGCTTTGATCTTGATTTTATTCTTCTTATACTTGATTTTGTTCCTTTTCCAACTTCTTTCTTTATGAGATCAAACTTTCTCTTTTTGTGTCCAAATGAGGTTGAGTTCCTTTTTATATATAGGCTTTCCAAGGGTATGAATTTCTTCCTTCAGATTGACTTGCTTAAGGCACCATGACAAGGTCTTGGAGGCTCTTTGACTTTATTTTGACTCAAATGAAATTTTCTTTACAATATGTAACATGACCAAAAGGGTCTTCCATACATGACAATGACCCTTGTGACTTTTTGACTCAGCCAAAAGCCTTAGAAGCACTCAATGGGTGCCTCACCTATAAAATAAATTTCCCTTGAGCATGAAAACCATGCCTCAAGAATGAATATAATAAGTTTCCTTTTCTCTTTACATCAAATACATAAAATCATGATTAATATGTCATTATGCAGACTGGACCTAGTTACATATTTCAACACTCCCTCTTAACTAAGGAGGCATTCATGATCCATACAAGGTAATTGGACATTCTAAAACTAAAGAATTCTCATAACGAAAGTTGGATTGGTAAGCCATCTCATAAGCTACCTCCTTAGCTTATGCTAGAGAATCTTATCATACCAACCAACATTGTCACATAGCAAGGCCTTGACTAACAATTCTATCTCTCCACAATATCGTGGCACAATTCTGGTGAGACCAATGACTGATAAAAAGCATCATCATTATCTATTAAGGCGCATACCACACCTGGGTGTTCACAAGGTACACCCTTTTAGGACAAATCCTATCTTGGAATAACACATCCTCAAGGAATTTCCTCTTTAACTACTCTTACCTATTGGATTCCCTACCACATCCTCAAAGAGTATCAAAATCAATCTTTGATTCTTACTAAATCCCCCATTCTTTCTTCATAACATGAAGAAAATAATTATGTGTATATCTCTCCTCATGGCCTTCACTAAGACTTACAACAGTAAGTCCTAGTCTAGTGCATTAGTCTAGTGCATGGCACATGAAGTAGAGAACCATATCTGTCACTCCCTCTTAACTAGGGAGGACCAACTCATTCCTATAAAAGGAATATTTAAAGCTCCCTCTTAACTTGGGACTTGCTTAATCTCCATCTCAATTAGGGACTTGTTTCCAACAACAATGCTTTGGTGGAGATTATGGTACTATCAACTACTTGTATGTCCCCTCCTTTCAATGTCATGAATTTCAAATTTTTCATCATGAAGCCTTGATCTTGTAAGGAATCATCCATCCATCACTTTCCTTCAATGAACCATAGGGTTTAACCAATAGTCATGTTATCCTTCTTTTCCTTCGAAATAGATCTTCTAGTCGACACCTAGCTTTCCTTCATACAACTATCTCTTCTAGGTCATGTTTATTTTAGTACATTCCATCCATTCTCAGTTGTAGGTGACATGTACAATTTTCTTTTGGTAGCCCTATTTCAACCCAACCAGATGTTTTTCAGAAATAAAAATGAGCATAAATAAAAGTTACCTTTTATTATGGTCTTTCATCATGACATCTTCTTATTTGCAACATTGACATCTTTCACATTCATAAACACATCTCCAAGACATTCAAATATCAAGGGTCTCGTATATTTACAGTCCTTATCAAAGTTTTCATTCCTTCTCCATTTGAATCTTTGTTAGCTTCTTGTTTCTCTTCTAATCATCTCCCTTCATGCTTGAGTCTCATTAGCACTATTGCCTCTTAATCCTAAGTTTTTTCTTAGGCTTTGTCAAAAGTTTGAAGCCCATGAATGTTGTTTTAGGGAAGAGGAAACCAGTAAATGTTGCATCATTAGGTGTGATGTGAGAAAATTTGGATGCTCATATGAGTGTTCAAGAGTTGAATTCCTAATTAGAATATCTCATTGGAAATCCTTTTAAGGCCTATGAAACTACTATTACCACTCAGCTTAACCTAGTTTGGATGGGGTTCATTGGCTATCATGGCTACCAAGATAAGTATTTGTGTCAAAAATATTTCATATGAATCTATTTCATAAATTGTGTCAGCCTTATTTTGGAAAGAGTTTACATTTGCATGCAAGAATAATTTTGCATGGGTCTTCTTTGGAAGGTTTATATATTTTTATGCATTAAAAAATTAACTATTGTGCACTTGAGTTCTTGAAAATAAGTATTTTCTTTTTCATCCAATAAAAGTATCTATTATACGTTTGTTTTTTTGAAAAGAATTACATGCTTGCATGCACGAAGGAGTAGGTCATGCATGAAGGAGTAGGTATTGTGCATTTAGTTTCTTGTAAATAAATATGTGTTCTTGCAAGTATGGAAAGAAAAAATATTATTATTTCTTTAGGAAAATAATACATGTAGAGGTGCACAAAACAATAGTCATGATGTTGGTTCCCTGGAAGAGAATAGATGCTTTGAAATAAAAAGTTGTTTTGTGCTTCGTTACATATATATATATATATGGTGTTCTTACATGAAAGAAATATACCTACATGACTAATAACTATTATACTAAATTCTTGGAAAGGAATTTTTGCATATAAATAATAATTATTACATAAGTTCAAGAAAAAATAAACGTGTTTAAATGTTCTAAGTCTTTAAAAAAATATATTATTAGAAAAAAAATCCACGTTTCTTGTGTGCATGAGCATAGGTTAAATATAATTATTTTCTTAAAAGGATTTGTTATGAAATTATGGGAATGTATTTATGGATTTTGTGTGCATAATAACTAAATTATCGAAATTGTTTTACTTGAAAAATGTTAAATGGGAACCTTGCGCAACCAAATAATAACTATTTTCCTAGATCCCTAGAAAAAGAAATGTGTATTTACATACACAAAAGATTAGTTCATTGTGTTAAATCTATTTATGCGCAAAATAATAATAGATATTTTGAAAAAAGGAATAAGATTCTTTATGCATAGAGACATTAATTGTTGTGTTAATTTCCTCCTTGAAAACAAAAATGTGTTGCATGAATGCAAATAATAGTTGACTGAAATAGATTTCTTGGAAAGAAATGCACTTTACATGCATGGAAAGTAAAACTTTTGAGATAGATTTTTTGGGAGGAAATGTAGTTTTCATGCGTAAAAAAAATAACTAATTGGGATTTCATGCATAATTGAAAATATATTATGTTAGTTTCCTTTGGAAAGGGTTATGTCTACATGCAAGAGTAATAGCTATTATGTCCATTTCTTTTGATTATTTTTTAATACATGAGAATGAATTAATTAATGAGTTAGTTTCTT
>APFE031067409.1:0-12955 GCA_000404065.3 Pinus taeda | reverse complement strand
CTTCAACTTGTTAAGAGGTAGTTGCTTCTCACTATTCTCATCCATAGGGTAGAATTCTCTTTTTACTCCACTTATTACTAGGGTAGAATTCTCTTTTTACTCCACTTATTTATCTGTCAACCTCAATTTACTTATTTTAAATTATTTTCTTACATTTAAGTATTTCAAATTTTTATATACACAAATTTTTTAATTTTTTTTTAATATTTGATTTTCTTATTTTAAATATTTAATTTATTCAATAAATATTTATGTTAAATTATAAAACTAATATAATATATTTAAAGGTATTTTTCTATATCCTATGGTATTTGATTTATATCATTTATATTTATATCGTTATCGGTGAATGAGCTTTTCACTTAATTATTGTACTCGAATTGTTGAGTTATATTTATATTTGTATAATTATTTATTGATTTGAAATTATATAGGAATATTTTTGTAAATTGAATGTTTTGATTTATAATTTATTATTTATAATGTGAAATGATATCTTTGTACTATTTTATTGTATGTAATTATTTATTTTTTGGAAAATGGATGATATAAAAGAATTGATTTATGAGTAGAATTTTATTTTTATTTTTATAAGATATGTGAAATGGATGTGTTTGTTTATTTAAATGTGAAAAGAGGCTTGATTTTTCTTTTAAATGTACCCATAAATTGTATTTTTTTATAACATGATATATTTGTTAGATGACATGACATTGATACTTATCTATAGACATTGTTTTTCATTTAAAATGATATGTATATGTTGGTGTATTTTATGTGTTTGTTTTTAAATGAAAGCAATTTTTGTTTGTTTATGTGATACGATGGTGGTTATTTTGCTAATTAGATAATATGATTGCATTGAAAGATAATAAGATATTGACAATTTTGTAAATTAATTTCAGGTTTAGGTTTTATGATTGAGGGTTTATAAAACTTTAGTAAATTCTTTTAATAAGCACTTAAAAAAAGTTATAGAATGCTTAGATTTTAGGGTTTAGGGTTTATAACACTTGAGTAAATGTTTTTAACGAACACTTAAATAAGAGTTACAAAAAACTTGTTAAAATGTTATAAAATTCTTAGTGTTTAGGGTTTAGCGTTTATATTTTATAACGATTTAGTAATTCCTTTTAATGAATAATTAAAAAATTGTTTAAAAAACACTTGTTAAAATATTATAAAATGCTTAGGTTTCAAGGTTTAGGGTTTAGGTTTTAGTGTTTATAGCATTTTAGTAAATGCTTTTAATAAACAATTAGAAAAAAGGTACAAAACACTTGTTGAAATGTTATAAAATTCTTAGGCTTTAGAAATTTGTAAAATGCTTAGGGTTTAGCGTGAAGGGTTTATACCACTTTAGAAAATTATTTTAATAAACACTTAAAAAAAATTACAAAACATCTTTTAAAATGTCCTAAAATTCTTAGGTTTTCTGGTTTAGGGATTAATGTTTAGGGTTTATAACACTTCAAAGTTTTTACAAAAGACTTTTTAAAATGTTATAAAATGCTTAGGATTTAGGGTATTGGTTTAATAGTTGAGGGTTTAAAATGTTACAAAATTCTTAGGGTCTAGGTTTTCTAGTTTAGGGTTTAAGTTTTTTTTAAATGCTTAGGGTTTGGGGTTTAAAATGTTATAAAATGCTTAGGGTTTAGGGTATTGGGTTAATAGTTGAGGGTTTAGAATGTTACAAAATTCTTAGGGTCTAGGTTTTAGGGTTTAAGGTTTTAAATTTTTTAAAATTCTTAGGGTTTGGGGTTTGGTATTTAGGGTTTACTGTTTAAAATGTTATAAAATTCTTAGGGTTTAAGGTTTAGGGTTTATCACACTTTGCTAAAATTGGAAACCAGGGTAAAACTTCATGTGGGTCATCTTATTCATGGTTGATAATATTTTTATTAGATTCCTCTCGTCGCGAGGTGTAGGATTGATATAAATATTGTCCGATTCCGATAAGTATTCATGGAGATATGAATTTATTTTGATTATGGAATTATTATCAAGCCGACCTACAACTCATGTAGGCTTAGAAGCCCAACAGTCACATCTATTCACCCACCAACGTTGTGTATAAATATAAGAGGACTTTTCCTCATTTTTATTCACTCATCTCATCACATCTCTCTCTCTCTCTAGTGCGCAGATATGAGTCTCTTCTCTACTGTACTGAAATGGGTCTCTCTCTCTCACACATGTGAAGCCGGAACCTGCTGAATTTGAAGCTGCAACTGCAGAAGTAAAGATTGACTTGCGAGGCCTAGAATATCTCCTCTTTGGAACTGTGGTGTAGGTTCATCTAAACCTCCTCTGAAGGCCGCAACATTTGGTGGTGGAATGAAGTCAATCCGATGAACGGATTGCAAGATATCGACTGCCCTAGTTTGAAGCCAGAAACTGCTAAAACTGACGCTGCAACTGCAGAAGTAAAGATCGACTTGCGAGGCCTAGAAGATCTCCTCTTTGGAACTACGATGTAGGTTCATCTGAACCTCCTACGAAAGCTGCAACTTTTGGTGGTGGAATGAAGTCAATCCGATGAACGGTTTGCAAGATATCGACTGCCCTAGTTTGAAGTCGGAAACTGTTGAAACTGACGCTGCAACTGCAGAAGTAAAGATTGACTTGCGAGGCCTAGAAGAAATCCTCTTTGGAACTGCACTGTAGACTCATCTAAACCTCCTCTAGAAGCCAAAACTTTTGGTGGTCGAATGAAGTCAATCCGACGGTCGGTTTGTGAGATATCGTCTTCCCTAGTTTGATAATGAAGCCGCTAATGTTGATGTTGTTGATCTAGGGTTTGCTACTGCTGATATGAATCAGATTTATTGTACTATTTCTCTCTGCTGAATTATTGAAGATAAAAGAAGATTTTATCAAAGGGTTTCCCCACACGTTGTGGGGTTTGTCCCTGGCTAGCCGCCACATCTTGTGTCTCTTGTCTTGGCTTGTTTTCTGTCGATCATTTAATGTTCTATCTACACTTTACTTTATGTACATGTGATTGCTAATCTGTGGAATATAATAAGGAAAAGAAGCAAACTATTATAAGCATAGAACGTACCATAACTTAACATGGTATCAGAGCTAAGGTGAAGACAAAGCCTGAGCAAGAGCAAGAACATCATCAAAGAGAAGATTGGCAAGGCTATCCTAAAAGAACTATGGGGTCCTCAACACTCTTTCCTGCTGAAGACAAGCTCTGTGAGAAGCTAACTATCACAGATGGAAGATGTCTATTGATCTAACCCTTGAGAATCAAGGAGTGTTGGATCATGTGAGGCGCAATATTGTTGAGCCTCCATCAAATGCATCCGCTGCTGCCTAGAACAAATGGAAAAATGGAGAAGTCAAAACAATAGAAAGGACTCACACCAGGACGATGATCAAAATCCCTCTGACGACAAATCAGAGGAATGACAAATTCAATAGCAAAGGTAAGAGGAGTGCTAGGGATCGAGGAAGAGGACAACCATTCAAGAAGGCTAGAAAGTCCAGGATAAATTAAATGCACCTGACCTCAAAAAGAACCTAGTGTCCATCTCAGGAACGGAAGACAAAAGCTACAAGGTTACCTTCAACGATGGCAAGGTATGTATAAGGAAAAATAGTGCTAAAGATGGCTTTACTCTTGGGTTTAGTGTTGATTCATTATATCAGGTCGATGGAAGTCTACTAGGTGTCATGTCTTATGACACATCTCTTTAGTCCGAACTTTGGCATCGGAGGTTTTCCCACCTTCATTACAAAGCTTTACCCGATGTAAGATAGATGATAACAGGGATGCCTGAATTCCAAGTAGAGAAAGAAGGTGTATGTCCGGGATGTGTCGAAGGAAAGCTCAAAAGGGGACCAATCCCCTCAAGCCAAAGCAAGACCTCCGATATATTAGAGTTGGTTCACTGAGGCATACCTAAGGTTGACATTAAGAGGGAGACTACTACACCACATACTACTGAGCAGAATGGTGTGGTGGAAAGGAAGAACCGCACGATTGTGGAAGCTGACCTGGCCATGCCACATGATTAAAGACTTCCGAAGTTTCTATGGGTTGAAAGTATAATCACCGTCGTATATGTAAAAAATTGATGCCCTCATTAAGCATTGGGTTCCAAGATTCCTGGAGAAAAGTTCATCGCAAGGTGAACAATCTTTCGACTTTGAGGAGCTCTCAAGAAGCCGACACCAGGGAACCGAAAGAAAAGGATGATGAATCAATGCCTTATGTAGAAGAACCCATGGATCTGATAGACTCTCATCCACATGAGCCTTCCTCTTCTAGGAAGAGGCCTTCATGGCTTAGGTGGATACTTGATGATGTTGAAGGACATGCTGCACCCTAAGGAACCTTTCGTCAAAGTAAGAAGCTTAATAGGTATAAGGGATACCTGACTATCATGAGCACGATCATACAAAATGAGCCTTCATCATTCTCAGGTGTCGTCAAGCATTAAGTATGGAAGGATGCTATGACCATAGAGTATGACTCTATTATGGAGAATTATGTCTGGGAAGTAGTTCCCAGACCTCAGACAATACATTTTTTACTTCCAAATGGCTTTACAAGATAAAGCATGCAACAGATGGAAGTATGGAAAAGTATAAGGATCATTTTGTTGTTCATTGTTTCTCCTAGAAGGAAGGTATAGACTATGATGTGATATTTGCACTTTTTGCTAGATATACAACCATCTGCTTGATCATAGCTCTTGTCGCTTCACAAGGATGGAACCTACATCTGATGGATTTCAAGACTGCATTCTTACACGGCTCGATCAAAGAAGAGGTCTACATGGAGCAATCCGAAGGATTTGAAATTTATGATCAAAAATCTCATGTATGCAGGTTGAAGAAGGCTCTCTATGGGCTGAAGCAAGCACTCGAGCATGGTATGAGAGGATCAACAGCTAATTGATGAAGCTGGGATTCACTAGGAGTGAAGCCGATCCTAACCTTTACTTCAAGGTTGAATATGACAAGCCTCTCATACTGGTGTTGTATATGGATGACCTCCTTCTAATAGGTGAAGACCCTCTCATTCACAAATGTAAGAGGGAGTTGGCTTCTGAATTTGAAATGAACGACCAAGGACTTGAAGTGTGGTAGAAACCAAGGGAAATTTTCCTATCTGAAGGAAAATATGTGGTAAAGATATTGGAAAGATTCGGTATGATGGACTGCAAGCCTGTGACTACCTCGAGGATCTTAACCTTTAGAAGTTATATGGTAGTGATGTCGAACCAAATTTGGGAAATGCCTCTGAGTTTCATAAACTCATTCGCATTGATGTTCTTGGCGAACCTCCATCCAAACATATGTTTTGAAGTTAGCATAGTGAGCTCATATTCGGTTGAGCCTCACTAGATTGATGCCAAGAATCTTCTGAGATATCTTCGTGGTACAATGGGTTAAGATACACTGCCGGAGATGTGAGACTACTTGGATATACTGATGCTAATTGGGCAGGCAGTGTGGTGGACTGTAAGAGAACTTCCGGGTGCTGTTTCACCTTGGGATCTACTTCTGTATCTTGGATGATTAGGAAGTAGAAGTTGGTAGTTTTTGAGCATAGCCGAAGCAGGATATATTGTTGCTAGCATGACCTCGTGTGAGGTAGTCTGGTTGCGAAAGCTCTTCAGTGAGTTGTTTAGAATTACATTGGATACCACTGTGATGAGCAAGGAGGCTCCATCACATTAAGATGATGTACATGTTGATACACCTTATCAAAGCCCCAAGGAAAGATCTAATCTGTGATTTTCCCAAATTACTTGGAGTCAGCAAGAAACACTTGTACAAGGGTCCTGCATGTTGCATTCATTGAGCTCTGGGAGCTCTGAGGGCATGCTGTTATTACTGGAGCAACAAACGACCACAGGGTGACTCACCCTCCCCTAGTTGGTGTGCACTGGAACAAGATGAATCGCTCTCTTGTGGAACAAGATGATTTTCTCTCTTGTGGAATAGGATGATTCGCTCTCTTGTGTAGCAGGATTATTAGTTCTCCTGTGAGGCCTGAATTGATGTGTTCTCCATGGAAGCCTGGATTGATGTGTTCAACTTGGCGATTGTAGTAGGAGTTATACCATACTATGACGATGACTTCGGGTTGGTTGAGACTGGTCTGGGACCAATGGTACATACTCCGAGACTGACTTCATGTCAGTGCAGTACTGGTCTGGGACCAGTGAGAGTGGTACATACTATGACGCTGACTTCGGGTCGGTTAAGACTGGTCTGGGACCAGTGGTACATACTCTGAGACTGACTTTGTGTCAGTGCAATACTAGTCTGGGACCAGTGAGAGTGGTACATACTATGACGCTGACTTCGGGTCGGTTGAGACTAGTCTGGGACCAGTGGTACACTCTCTGAAACTGCGATACTAGTCTGGGACCAGTGGTAGGAGTGGTACTTACTTTGAAGCTGACTTCGAGTCAGCTGAGACTGGTCTGGGACCAGTGGTACGCACTTTGATTGATGCAGGATTGATGTGTTCTCCTGTGAGGACAGGATTGATTAGTTCTCCTGTCGAGGCATCCTACCCATGCAGTCTAGGACTCATGGGAAGTACCTCTCATCTGATCAATGAGTAGGGAAATGAAGTTAGGGACCATATTAGTACCAATGGACGCATCGTTGTATCTACCGTACTCCCTATACTAGGATGACCTCCATTGGTCTAGGATCAATGATACTGGTATGGGACCAGTGGTAGGAGTTGTACCATACTATGACGCTAACTTCGGGTCGGTTGAGACTATTTTGGGACGAGTGGTACATACTTTGAGACTGACTTTGTGTCAGTGCAGTACTGGTCTGGGACCAGTGAGAGTGGTACATATGACACTGACTTTGGATCGGTTGAGACTAGTCTAGGAGAAGTGGTACACTCTCTGAGACTACGATACTGGTCTAGGACTAGTGGTAGGAGCGGTACTTACTATGAAGCTGACTTCGGGTCAGCTGAGACTGGTCTGGGACCAGTGGTATGCAGTCTGAGATTGACTTTGAGTCAGTGGAGGATGATACTGGTTTAGGACCAGTGGAGTTGTACTCACTATGACGCTAACTTCCGGTTGGTTGAGATTGGTCTGGGACGAGTGGTACGTACTTTGAGACTAACTTTTATTTAGCATGATACATCCTCGATCATTTCTTCTTCTTCATAATTTGGACAAAAGTAGAGCAGAACAGAACAATGCAAGAGCAGAGAAAAATAGAGAAAAACAATACAGATCAGTACATGGTAGA
This sequence comes from Pinus taeda, assembly GCA_000404065.3. Taxonomy (NCBI): domain Eukaryota; kingdom Viridiplantae; phylum Streptophyta; class Pinopsida; order Pinales; family Pinaceae; genus Pinus; species Pinus taeda. Next base: position 5,701 of record APFE031067409.1, on the reverse strand, counting down.
ACAAGTCAAAGCAGATCAAGCAGAATTGAGCAGAGCAGGGCAAGGGTCAGGCTATACAGGGCAGTGCATTTCATGGATGAATAGTGATGACTGATAGACAAATTGCAGATGAAGTTCTCCATGGTTGAGAGGGAGTGTTAAAATTGGCAACCAGGGAAAAACTTCATGTGGGTCATCTTATTTATGGCTGATAATATTTTTATCAGATTCCTCTCGTCGATAGGTGTAGGATTGATATAAAGATCATCCGATTCCAAAAAGTATTCATGGAGAAATGAATTTATTTTGATTATGGAATTATTATCAAGCCGACCTACAACTCATGTAGGCTCAGAATCCCAATAGTCGCATCTATTCACCCACCAACGTTGTGTATAAATATAAGAGGACTTTTCCCCATTTGGACTCACTCATCTCATCACATCTCTCTCTCTCTACTGCGCATATATGAGTCTCTTCTCTACTGCACTGAAATGGGTCTCTCTCTCTCACACATGTGAAGCCGAAAGTTGTTGAATTTGAAGCTGCAACTGCAGAAGTAAAGATTGACTTACGAGGCCTAGAAGATCTCCTCTTTGCAACTACACTATAGTTTCATATGAACCTCCTCTGAAAGCCACACCTTTTGGTGGTGGAATGAAGTCAATCTGACGAACGGTTTGCAAGATATCGACTACCCTAGTTTGAAGCCGGAAACTGCTGAAATTGACACTGCAACTGTAGAAGTAAAGATTGACGTACGATGCCTAGAATATCTCCTCTTTGGAACTGTGTTGTAGGTTCGTTTGAACCTCCTCTGAAAGCCGCAACTTTTGGTGGTGGAATGAAGTCAATTCGATGAACGGTTTCCAAGATATCGACTGCCCTAGTTTGAAGTCGGAAACTACTGAAACTGACGCTGCAACTGCAGAAGTAGAGATTGACTTGCGAGACCTAGAAGATCTCCTCTTTGGAACTATGCTGTAGATTCATCTGAACCTCCTCTAGAAGCCAAAACTTTTGGTGGTGGAATGAAGTCAATCCGACGGTCGATTTGTGAGATATCGTCTTCCCTAGTTTGATAATGAAGCCGCTAATGTTGATGGTGCTGATCTAGGGTTTGCTACTGCTGATATGAATCAGATTTATTGTACTATTTCTCTATGCTAAATTATTGAAGATAAAAGAAGATTTTATCAAAGGGTTTCCCCACACATTGTGGGGTTTGTCCCTGGCTAGCCGCCACATCTTGTGTCTCTTATCTTGGCTTGTTTTCTATCAATCATTTAATGTTCTATCTGCACTTTACTTTATGTACATGTGATTGCTAATCTGTGGAATATAATAAGAAAAAGAATTAAAATCTTATAAGCATAAAACATACCATAACTTAACACACTTTAGTAAATATTATTAGGATTTAGGGTCTGGGATATAGGGTTTAGGTCTTATAACACTTTATTCAATTCTTTTAAGGTTTAGGGTTTAGGTTTAGGTTAAGGTACTAAAAAAAGTTATGAAACACTTTAAAATGTTATAAAATGCTTATATTCTAGGGTTTAGTGTTTATAACACTTAAGTAAATTATTTTAATAAAAACTTAAAGAAAGTCTACAAACACTTGTTAAAATGTTATAAAATGCTTAGGGTTTAGACTTTAGTAATTAGGGTTTAGGGTTTAAAATGTGATAAAATGTTGAGTGTTTAGGGTTTAAAGTTTATAAAAATTAATAAGTTCTGTTAATAAACACTTTAAAAAAAGTTATAAAACACTTTTTAAAATGTTATAAAATGCTTAAGGTTTAAGGTTTAGGGTTCAAGGTTTAAAATGTTACAAAATCCTTTGGGTTTAGGTTTTATAACACTTTAGTAAATTCTTTGAATAAACACAAACAAAATTTACAATACTCTTGTCAAGATCTTATAAAATTCTTAGTGTTTTGTGCTTAGAAAGTTATATAATTCTTAGGGGTTATGGTTTAGGGTTTATAACGCTTTAGTAAATTCACACCTAAAATGTGATAAAATGCTTACTTTTTAGGGTTTAAAATGTTATAAAATGCTTAAGGTTTAGTGTTTATAATACCATAGTAAATGATTTTAAGAAACACTTAAATATATATATACAAAACACTTTTTAAATTGTCATAAAATGCTTATAGTTTAGGGATGGTGTTTATGGTTTATAACACTTCAATAAATTCTTTTAATAAGCACTTAAAAAAAGTTACAAAATTCTTGTTAAAAGTAAAATTCTAAGGGTAAGGGTTTAAAATCTTATAAAGTGTTTAGGGTTTAGGGTTTAGTATTGAAATTTTATAAAATTCTTAGGTTTTAGGGTTTATAACTTTTTTGTAAATGCTTTTAATAAAAAATTTAAAAAAGTTATAAAAAACTTTTTAAAATGTTATAAAATTCCTTTGGGTTTAGGGTTTATAACACTTTAGTAAATGCTTTTAATAAACACTTCAAAAAAAGTTATAAAACATGCGTTACAATGTTATAAAATTATTAGGGTTTAGGGTTTTAAATGTTATAAAATGATTAGGGTTTAGGTTTTATGGTTTAGGATTTAGGATTTGACATCTTACAAAATTCTTAGGGTTCAGGGTTTAGCAGTTAGGTTTTATAACACTTTTGCAAATGCTTTTAATAAGCACCGTAGAAAAAGTTATAAAATGATTTTTAAATTGTTATAAAATTCTTCGGGTTTTAAACACTTTTAAAATGCTAAGTTAAAATTCTTTTATAACACTTAAGTAAATGCTTTTAATAATCACTTAAAAGAAAGTTAGAAAACACTTTTTAAAATGGTATAAAATGCTAGGGGTTTACAGTATAGGGTTTAGGGTTTAGGGTTTAAAATGTTATAAAATGGTTAGTGTTTACGGGTTAGGGTTTAGGGTTTAGTGTTTATAGTTTATGGTTTCAAACACTTGACTAAATTATTTTAATAAACACTTTAAAAAAGTTACAGAACAATTTTTAAAATGTTATAAAATGCCTAGGTTTTAAGGTTTAGCATTTAGGGTTTATAACACTTTAGTAAATTCTTTTAATAAAAACTTAAAGAAAGTTACAAAATGCTTGTTAAAAAGTTATAAATACTTATGTTTTATGGTTTATAACAATTTAGTAAGTTATTCTAATAAAAATTTCAAAAAAGTTACAAAAGGAATTTTAAAATATTATAAGATGCTTAGGGTTTAGGGTTGACAATTTAGGACTTATAAAACTTTAATAAATGCTTTTAATAAACACTTATAAAAAGGTTACAAAATTCTTGTTAAATTGTTATAAAACTTTTAGCATTTAAGGTTTAGTGTTTAGCGTTTTAAATGTTATAAAATTCTTACGGTTTAGGGTTTAGGGTTTGTAACAGTTTAGTAAATGTTTTTAATAAGGATTTAAATAAAAGTTACAAAATTCTTGTTAAAATGTTATAAAATTCTTGGGGTTGAGTGTTTACGATTTATTGGCTAGGGTTTATAACACTTTAGTAAATGATTTTCATAAACACTTAAAAAAAAATTACAAAACACTTTTTAAAATGTTATAAAATTATTAGGGTTTATGGTTTACATTTTATAACACTTTAGTAAATGATTTCGATAAACACTTAAAAAAAGTTAGAGAATGCTTTTTAAAAAGTTTTAAAATGCTTATTGTGTAGGGTTTAGGGTTTAGGGATTAGGGATTATAAAACATTAGTAAAGTATTTTAATAAACAATTAAAAAAAGTCAGAAAAGACTTGTTAAAATGTTATAAAATTATTAGGGTTTAAGGTTTAGGGTTTCAAATGTTATGGAATGCTTACGGGTTAAGGTTTATGGTTTAGGTTTTACAACACTTTAGTAAATTCTTTTAATAAATACTTAAAAAAAGTTAGAAAACACTTCTTAAAATGTTATAAAGAACTTAGTTTCCAAAATGAAATAAAAAGAATTGTATTTAGGGTTTAGGGTTTAGGGCTTAGGGTTTAAAATGTTATAAAATTCTTAGAGTTTATGGTTTATGGTTTAGGTTTTAGGGTTTATTTTTTAGGGTTGATAACAATTTAGTAAATTCTTATAATAAGCACTTAAAAAAAGTTACAAAACACTTTTTAAAATGTTATAAAATGCTTAGGATTTAGGGTTTAGGGTTTAGGGTTTAGTTTTTAGAGTTTATAACAATTTAGTACATTCTTTTTATAAACACTTAAAGGTTTATGGTTCAGTGTTTATGGTTTATAACACTTCAGTAAACTATTTTAATAATAACTTTTGAAAAGTTACAAAAATATTTTTAAAATGTTATACAATGCTTAGGGTTTAGGTTTTATAGTTTAGGGTCTATAACACTTTAGTAAATTATTTTAATAAACACGTAAAAAAGGTTACATAATTCTTGTTAAAATATTATAAAATGCTTAGACTTTAAGGTTTTGTTGATGCCCCGAAAATCGCTGCGTCAACATTGGGGGATAACCACCCGGTCTGGACCTTAATACAACTCCTTTTCCATTTGGGATGGTGGCTCTGACTAGATATAATGGGACCAGTTTCCCAGTCATGAATAAAAGGGGTGGATGAGTGATTGGTTTTATAATAAGTGATAATGAATGGAAGACTTAATCTATAAACGAAAACACAAATGATTATTCTATCCCAGGAAGCTTCTATTCCTAATTGCAACGTTTGATGATCTGTGTTCGTTAATAGGCATATAGATGACACTATTCAATAAACAAAGACATTCATTTAAATAATAATTGCTTCGTTCAAATAGTTGAACGAAGTAATTGATAAAACATTGTTACACTTCTCTTTTTATATTAATGATACATGTATGATTAGAAGAATACCAAACTGTAAACATCCAGTAGTGGAAAGTAGAAATACTGTTGTTAAAACACATGCATATATTCAATAATAGCAAGAATGATCAAATAACAATTCACATAAAAAGAATGAATTCAGACATAGATAATAGTACCATATGAGATGAAAATCTTTCCCAACATCAATTGCAATTCGAATTCCTTCTTCTGACTCATAAATAATTTTAAATAAAGGAAGTAGCGCACATCCACATAAAAGCTTCATTATCAAAATTGGAATAATTGGTCCAGTTTTCATAAAAGAATATGCCTGAAGTACAGTAGTGCAACTTCAGGCTTAAGTCGTATACAAAAAATTACGACCCTTTCTAAATACATGAAAGGGTCTATAAATACTAAACTGAACTAACAAACTACAAAATTAAAATGCTACTAAATTGGTATAACTCAATCTTGAATATCTCCCCCACAGTAATCTGGTAGTCGGCAGCATGATTCATCACTCTGGTTGTTTTCCTTTTGACCTGAGTTGGCATATCGCCAGCATTGGTTCCACTTCTTGAGGGCGGCTGAGATGAGAATTGATTTGAGCAGCATAGGTGGCATCGTGTATATCAGGAATGATACACCCGATTGCATCCATTAAGCACTTGAGGGCGGCTCTCTGGCTGTATGGTTTTTCTAGGAACAACCAATAGGTGTCCCAAGTTAAACTTTTAATCCCTGTGATTAATCTCCCATTCTTTTCTAGCTCTTGGTAACATGATTGCTCCGATGTTTTGGTTGATAGTAATTTACCTAGTATACATTGAGAGATCATGTTATATAAATAGAGAGTATTGTTAATCAAATCAATCAAATTGTTCGTTGATAATTTTCATCTAGAAACTGCTCTCTCT